>OY744515.1:181436458-181751458 GCA_963556195.1 Sepiola atlantica | reverse complement strand
AGGGAAGTGTAGATTAATTAAGTCTAAGAATCTTTTACCGAGTTTGGTTTTAACCATGTTGTTATATGGGGGTATGAACCAGATAATTTTTCTACCCCTATTTTTGCGTCTGTTGTTGGGAGGTGTAGGTTTGGTGAATATTCATATATATATATATATATATATATATATATATATATATGAATATTCTTTAATTATATATTAAAATGTATGTTACTTACAGACGACGTCGTTCTGAACCTATGTTCTCATCAGTGCAGGAAGTGGTGGTTTCACACAGGTTCGCCCGCAGTTCGTAGATTCAGACATGAATCACGAGCCTACAACCTGATCCATTCGGCTAACGGAAATCACCACACATATTACTGAAATAAATATTACTGAAATAAAGATAGATTTAAAGTCTAGAGGCGGGGGTCAAGCTTGACGACCTCAGATTTTATAATTTCAAACAATGCTCGACAATTAAGATTTATTTATCTTAAACGAGCCAGTACTATGAATATTTTTTATTAAATATTAAAGTATATTTTTCGTACAGACGACGTCGTTTCGAGCTTACGTAGTGGTTGTTTCAGGCAGTCAGACGGGTTCGAATGCAGTTCGTAAATTCAGACGAAAATTACGAGTCTATAACCTAATCCATTAGGCAAACGGAAATCACCACCCACATTACTGAATTATATATATATATATATATATATATATATATATATATATATATATATATATATATATACATATATACATAATTTTTATTATGTTAAATGTTAGGGAGAACAGATTAACATCATCTTACAAAAATAACTGTTTTATTTTCAGCATAAAATTGGTTTGGCTTACTACCTAGATATTTGTAAAATGCTTCCATATCCTATGCATTTATTTCCTGGTATTGGGGGTCCTCAATGCTCGTATATACAAAAAAACAAGGCAAGCAAAGTCTGGATTACAATCCGTACTCATCATCATCAGCGTAAGGAATCCACTAGTGCTTAGTGTATATACAAACATACAACTATGTAGAATCTCGGGATACGATAAAATCAAGACCAACGTTATACATTCGTGACTCACTGTTTTATTGATTTGTCGCGGATCGAACCTTGGTTTCTTCAAAGTTTACAATCGGGGAAAATAATATCACACATTTATGTATTTTATTGTTTTTGATTTTATCGTAAACTAATTATACAAATAATTTCCTACAATTTCCTGCTATTTGTACAGAATTATTGTCCATACAAATGCTTCATCTGGTGATGATCCTTGGTTTAGGCTTAGTTTCCGTCCGAAGAATAATTACAAATAGTCCAAAGCGCCCCAACAGTATGCTAACGTACTACCAAACTTTGCTTCATATTCCTCACTCTGCCAGTTAGAGCTTCATCTTGTATATTATTGTCGGATACAGAATATCTAATATTAGTCAAGAATGCGGAGGTTAAGTTGAAAATCAAAAATTCAAATACATAGGTTATCCTGCCATTTCGGACACATCATAGATCGTCATTTTTTTTTCCAATTTGCGCTGATGTGGCATTCGAAATTGTAATCTAACGGCACTGTTAACGCATCGACAGAAAACCTTTTCAACTTACCGGACCAAATGACAATATCTGCAGGCCTGATCATTAACATTATTTGAGTTGGTAATACGCGCTGATGTTCTAAATAGGATACAACGTGCTTGTCCGTGCATCTATCAGACAATGCAAATGTATGTCCACTTTTACAGAAAAGTTAGCGAACTATTTTCTTTCTTTAATGAAATAAATCGCTGTCATGATTAAATTGTTAGCTTTATTGACAGTCTCACAACGTATCTCGAAACCCTGGCAGATATCTCCAGGAGTAAAATGTATCTCCACGTTTAGCTTTTCAGGGCGCTATCGCATCCAATGAGAATATGTTACAAGCTGTCAGTTTCCCCTCACGCTATATAAATATATATAGAGAATATTGTCCATTGATGCCAGTCTGGGACACATATGATGATCGATGATACCATGTAAGTTCAGTATATCTAAGAACAATTAAGTAGTATTAATTATTGATATACCCCTATCTTATAAAATATCGAACTCTTTTATTTGTTCGGAATATTCTGTCTAAATACTTGTTTATCTAAATGTTTGTTTTCTTGTTTGTATATATTTAAGTGAGTGAGTGTGTGTGTGGCTGCTTGCGTTGCATGTCGTATTTCTGCGTGAAAAAATAAATTAATGATGTTGATTATTACTTCGTGTTTATTATTAATTTCTTCTAACAATTTTAATACTATTTAATTCTAAGGTTTAAACAATCAGAACAAATTGCGTCGCAAGCAGAAACAAACTAATCAAAGAAACATCGGAAAACTTTTGGTTATATTTGTTAATATTATTTGAACACGTGCGAAAATCTCTTGGAAATGAATTCAAGAGATTTTCTGCTATTGAAAAGCGTGCATAATCACCTTCATCAACATGGCTTGCGTGTCGAATCAAGTATGTGTGTTTTGATCCTGTCATTTCTTTGCCAACACAGGTGATTTTCTGCTGAGCCAATACAATAGAATTCTGATGTCGAAAAACATTTAATTCCTTTAATCACCCCTCTCTCTCTCTTCTGTTTCTTTTTCCTTTCTTCCTATTCTTAGTTTTCCTCTCATTTTATTCTGTTTTTTTTTTCTCTTTCTTCTTCTTCTTCTTCTTCTTCTTCTTCTTCTTCTTCTTCTTCTTCTTCTTCTTCTTCTTCTTCTTCTTCTTCTTTTTTTCTTCTCTAATTACTGCTAGTAGTATTAGTATTAGTAATAATGGTTCTTTGTCAGTAATCATGAGAAATATCGATCTGTAAGCTTGGATTCTTGTAATGGTGAGATGAAATAACGAATTTAAAGCAACTTCTCAATCTCAATATCAATATCACTGGTCACTGTTAACTGTTCACTGGTCACTCTCAGTTGTCATTAACCGAACTGCTCTCTTCCAAATACGCGTTTCCCCCCTAAAACAATCGCTCTCCTCATATGCAAATAAATGCCACCTATGAAAAATTTACCATGAAAACAAGTAATTTTTTTCTCTGAATTTCGAGTGCCCTCCATGCGAAACGGTTCACACACTTCAAAACAGGTAACTCTTTATTTTTATTTTATTTTTACCGTAGGTAACATTATTTCTTTGTTTCTTAATCACACGCCCCCATGATCATCAAAGATCATTTCACATCAATTAACCCCATCTTCCAAATCGGTACATTACGCTCTCCTCATGTTGGTTACTTACATATTAATCATTTACATTAACCACGCGCCTGTCCCCTCTCTCTGTCCGACCATGGGTGCTATGTTATACCAGAATGTGGCCTCTTCAGGTGATATCCTCCTCTGTCAGCTATTTATTTCACTGTCCTATGATGTAGCTCTATTATTCAACTTCCCCCGGATCTATCGGCTACTCTGTAATCTCTTCTTATCTCCCATTTTATTAGCATTGTCTGTAGAGGTTCTGAGCGAAAAACGGTGCCATTTTCCGTTAACACTTCCATTACTGGAGTTCGTTCAAGCATCACCTTCTCTAATTTCTATGCAACCGCAGCTGCCGACTCCGTGTGTAGCCCTTCTATATTTCTATGCTCCCAGGTTCACAGTCAATTATTGACAAGTATACGCCCCACGATAGTTTGATATATCAATAGCTAATATTGTCCTATTGTTTGCAGTTCCAGTTTCACCAGTATTATGTGTATTCCGGGCAGGATCAATTGATGTACATCGACCGCAATTCTTGACTACTTTCTGAACTTCCTCCAGTTTTATAAGTAGATTAACCCATCGCACCAAATATAATGTTCTATCCACTCCCATATGCCTCATGCCATACAACTCTTCCAGTTATTCCGTTCCTATACAGCATACCGGGACATTCTTCTTCTTAATTAACCACTGGGTTTTTTTATTAATATTAGTGCATCTACCATGTTTCTCTCTAGATGCACACATAGTGCCTTTATTCGCAGTCCAAATTCGGATATTAATTTTCAAAGTATTCCCAATCGTCGTTCTACAATCATCTCCCCTTTGGTTCGTTTTCTTACTCTCTTTCAGTGTAGACTTTACCCAACTTAGTACTGTGGCTGAATCAGTCCTTATTTCGATTTCTCTTAATCTTCATTTTATAGCTAAATTGATGCCTTTAAGAACATAATCGTATTCGGCCACGTTAATGTTATTATAGTCATTCTTTTTTCTAAGACATGCTGCATCTTCCCCCACCAAACACTCAATCTTAACAACCATGCGTGTTGCAATACTGCTTGCATTACACCACACCACTCCTATTTTTGTTTCAGGTATGTACCAAGCACCAGTAACACGGCCCTCCTTTTCTACATCAGTTAGCATCTCCCAAATTACTTTGACAGTTATGCCGTCAACGCTGCCCTCCCAGTCCACCACACTTGCAGCACATAGAGACCAACTGCCGTCTACTCATATCTTGTCATCTCCGGAATATCGTTGCCCCTTTTGAACATCAGATTTCCTTTCATCAGTTTTATGCACAGTGCCGCTCATTAATCCAGGGATTATGACGGCTTTGCTGTCAGCCCAAATCCTTTAAGATGTTCCACAACTTCCTCTGTCGATGTATTTGTCACATCTGCCATTATGTTATACATTTATGAATCAGATGTCTCATTTGTCTTATTTCCTTTCATTACCACACCTTTATAAACAGCTGCAAAAATCTTTGGTGAAACATTAATCCCAAATCGTAACGGTTTCATGCGGTAAAGTCTTCCTTTCTAACAGACCAGCTGGTATTGGAAAAGTTATTTTGCCACATGTAGCTGCAAGTAGGCAGACTTAAGCTCCACACTTGCCGTTTCTCCTGAAAACCGCCTCCACTATATATTGTCTTTTCGTCACACACATCTATTATATCGCCCCTTCCCCGTATGACTTGCTACAAAACGGTTCTATTACTGAAAGTCTAACGTTGACCTGACTTCACATTCTTTGGCTTGAAACACTGCCATCAATGGTAACACATTTTCCTTCATTATTCCATGGTAAGAGTATACCGTCTTTTTTTTTATTGTCACACCTCTCATCTCATTGATTACATTCATTTTAATTATGACGTCGACCCCGTCAATTATGTGATCTATTATAATTACGCTCCATTTTATTCGTACCTTACATACTTTTATTTCAACTTGCCACATCCTTGACAATCCTGCCACACTGACTCACAAGTTCGGAATTGAGTAAAGTGATGGTGCGTCCGGTATCGACAAGTACCAGCATTACAGTATAATTCGATGCTACTTCTATCATTGGAAGAGGGATGTACTGATCCTTCATTTTGTTTCCGGGGTGGCTACTGCTGCAGAAGAATCTCCCCCTGCTCGTTTCCCTCAACCCGAGAACTATACCTCGCAATGTACCAACATTTTCCACACTAACAGCACCCTAATCTCGCTGTAGGTGGCTCCGTGAAATTTTGAATTAAATGCAGTCCTCGATAGCTAAAGCACCTAATGCACTAACCTGAATAAAAAACCTTTGAACCTCACTTCTCAGTGTAATTATTTGTCTAACCTTAACCTTAAACCACCGTCCCAGTCTCTCGCATCCATGTGTGAACTAAAAGCTGGGCAGTCGGTATTAGTTTGCTGACATCCATTCTCTCTACGTGATGTAGCTGGTGCAGTGTAACAGATACGTCGTCAGTGAATCCTGTAATGAACGCAAGTTTGGTCGTATAATCAAGCTTTCTGCCTAGGTATCCTGCTGGTACAGTCAATCTTTTGATCGTATTAGCGAAAACATCCACCTAGATAATTTCATTTTTTTATACGCTTCGAAAGGCCGTTCGGTGAACGCTATCTATAATCCAATCGCAATCTGTTTCGCATCTAACTGGTCTTCATTACTCATCTCAAGGTAGAAAGCAAGTGAATCTTCGCGCAGAAGAAGTGGAATGACTCTAGCAAGGTCGTGCATCTTTTGTAACATTTACTTTTTTCATCCGTTTGGTCACGTCACATTCTCCACTAAAAGGCGATATCACACATTTGCTTGACCTTAAATTTCCGAACTGCATAATCTTCTCTTCACACCGAAATATCTTGTAATCCGGTAATTGATTTATAGCAACTTCTCAATCTCAATATCAACATCACTGTCAACTGAAGAGTTCGAACGTAAAACGCGATAAATTCAATTCTTTAAATTGAGACCTTAAACAATAAAACTACGAATATATTAAATCTAGAGTGTTAATGGAAGCTGATTTCAATTGATATATCGGTTTATTTTTGCTTGTAAAACCGATGTAGCTATTAGCTTTTTAAAAATTATTATTAGAGTTACATTCTCCCAAAGGGCATTTAAACTAATATATATATATATATATATATATATATATATATATATATATATATATATATATATATATCAGTAGAAATAGAGACATATTATAAAGCATGATTTCGCATAGTAAGAGTATTATGTTTTAGAACACCATAAGAATGTGTTCTTTTTTTTAAATAAATAAAATGTATTTTCACCGAAGTTTCCGAAAATTACAATTTTCCTTGTCAATCGGACGATAGAAAAGGAAAAAAAAACATTATGCTTCTCTTGAAAACTCTTCATTTTCGAAAGCTTAGATTAAAATTAATTTTATTTATTTTAAAAAACAGATCGTCATGGTTTTGTGAATACAAAAAATTACACTTACGAAAAAATGTTTTTTAAAACGTTAGAGTAGTGTATGTATGAAATGAGATTTTACTTTTTAAAGTACTGAGAATAAAAGTTAAATCCAACGTTTTCATGGCATATAATACATACATATAGTACTGGACGCCCCACTCTCCGCTACAAGGACGTCTGCAAGTGGGATCTTAATGCTGGCGGACTCAACCCCTCACAGCTCGAGACCACTGCCTTAAATCGCCAAGGTTGGCGGATCGTCATCCGGAACATCATCAGTGCAGTTGAGGAGAGGAGAAACACCCGATGGGGGGGGGGGAGAAGCGATCACGCAGAGCGCAAAAGACAGGTGTCGCCCCATCACATGCTCTCTGTTAAAAAAAACAGAAAGATGAGAGAAAAAAACAAAAAACAAAGACCACAGCCTGTTGCAGCCCTGGGTACAAATTCTGACAAAGACCATGACGCGCATCCCCCATGATCTCCCGAGATCGATGGAGCCAACGAAATATTTCAAAGCTATTTTTCCATGATTTTTTATGTATTGTATTTATCTTCTTTCGACGCATGTAATACATTTATTATTATATATTTCAAAGCATTTTTTTATGTATTGTATTTATCTTCTTTCCACGCATGTAATAGATTTATTATTATATATTTCAAAGCTATTTTATGTATTGTATTTATCTTCTTTCCACGCATGTAATACATTTATTATTATATATTTCAAAGCTAATTTCCCATGAGTTTTTATGTATTGTATTTATCTTCTTTCCACGAGGTTAGACACATTGTCAGGTGTGGGTTTTGTTAAAGGTGTTTCTGTGGAATGAACTAAATTCGAACTTGGCACACCCAAGTTTCAGTTCGCGTCGTTAACCACTTAGCACCCGTATAATATTTATCAATGATTTTGCGATGTATAATATTCCGTAAATAGTATATTAGATCAATAGATATTGAGGAGAATATATGTAAGTGATACACTTTGAAGTGTCTTTGTTTTAACGCATACTATGAATTTGCACATAGTAATTCATAGGTAGGCGTCGACAAGCAAGCTTCCGTTCTTTTATTTATTTGGATGACCAAGTGCTATGAACATAATTTATGAAATGTTAGCCGTTCGAGAACAGATCGATTTAAGATTTTTTTTAATTAAGAATGATTCTATTTCTATGTTATTGTTGTCGACTATAATAATTGTATTCATGGTGTATTTTTAGCTATAGCTCAAATATTGTTCAGTAATTTGCGAAATGACATAGGCAAACAACGAATAACTGGTGCATACGGAATTATGTTTCTTATCAACATTCGCACTCAGTGAATGTGTAAGAAGTGAGAAAACTTCCAGTGAGTGCTAAAACGCTCCTTTCACTTATAATTTTACTAATGAAAAACAAAATATTGAACGTGATTGAATATCAACAGGAATGGATTTGAACATAATTTCGAACACAATTAATTATTTGCTCCATATTACTGATTAAACATATATTTTTATTAACTTTTAGTCATAAAGTTTTTCTGACTAACGCTACAGGGGGATCCCACAATACTTTATACATAAACTCACATTTTTAAATTTATTATTATTATTATTATTATTATTATTATTATTATTATTATTTACTCACTAGGAGTTATCACACTGGTCATCGTCAGTGATCGCCCACTGCCGACAACCTGTGGTATTCCCTGGAGTCTGAGTGACAACAAGTCTCCTCAGACTTCCAGTATGCTCCACCTCTTTTCGTTCATCACCGCTGATGACCTTGCGGTATCGCAACAGCCACCCACCACCGATTTCCTGCTGATCAGGGCCATTGGTCCTGTCTGGGGTTCGAGTGGCAACAAGCCTCCCCAAGGTCCCAGAGCTGTCCGCGCTCTTCCAGTGGAGGTCTGGTTTGCGCTTTCCCTCCTCGATCCTCTGTCCATAATTTTCGTGGCGTCAGCCTATGCTAGCGCCTCTCGTGCGGTTGTATGTTCCCCGGTTCTGTTGTCTTGTGCTTCCATGTGTTTGTTCTCCATTCGTTGCTTATGTGGGTTGGTTTCCGCATTCGATGACATTTCTCAGGATTTTAGCTGTTTTGATCATTACTGTCCTTTGTATGGTCTCAGTTATCCCTTTGATTCCTATTTCTCCTAGTCTTTTCTCCATGTTTTTGGGGACTGTTCCTAGTGCTCCTATGATTATTGGTGTTATACTGACTTTCTTCATGTTCCATATTCCTTTCAATTCTCTGGCAAGTTCTGTATATTTGCTTCTTTTTTCCGTCTCTTTGATCTTCACTCTGTGGTCTGCTGGAACGGCAAAGACTACGATTTTGCAGGATTTTTCTTTCTTGTTGATTATTATCATATCCGGTCTCCTTGTTGTTATGGGTTTGTCTGTTTGTACATTCATATCCCATATGATTTTGTGTTTTTCGTTTTCTAGTACAGTTTCTGGTTTGTGTTTGTACCGTTTTTTTGCATATTCGAAATTCAGTTGTTTGCACATTTCCCGGTCTACTTCTTTCCCCACGCTGTCATGTCTGTTTTTGTATTCCTCTTGGGCTAGCTTGCTGCATTCACTTATTATATGATTTATCGTTTCGTCTCTTTGTCCACACAATCGGCATTTGCTGTTTTCCTGGGTTTTATCTATATTTACTTTAATAAAGTTTGTCCTAATCGCATTGTTCTGTGCGGCCGTCAGCAGAGATTCCGTTTCTCTGTTCAAGTGTCTTTTTCTTAGCCATGCCCAGCTGTTTTCATTGGCTTCATTGCTTGTGAGTCTTATAAAGCGTCCATGTAATTGTTTTTCTTCCCACTTTTCCTTTCTTGTCTTTTTGTTTCTGGGTTCAGTGCTTGCGGAGTTTTTGTTGGGCTGGTGTCTCTTGCTGTAGTGATCAGTCTTTCCGTGTTCTGGGTTACATATTTCTCCAGCTCTTTTTTGGTGTCTTCCACACAGTCTTCTATACTTACCAGTCCTCTACCTCCTTCATTTCTTTTCATGTAGAGTCTGTCCGTATCGTCTTTTGGGTGCAATGCATTGTGCATAGTCATTAGTTTTCTAGTCTTCTGGTCAAGGTGCCTGAGTTCTTCTTTGGTCCAGCCTATGAATGGTCCAGAGTATCTTATTAGTGATACAGCCCATGTGTTTATCCCTTTTACTAGGTTTCTGCTATATAGTTTAGTTTCTAAGAATTTCCTTGTTCTTCGTAGATATTCTTTTCCAATCTTCTCTTTCGATTTCTGTATATTTGATTGTGTCTGCTTCCAGAACTCCCAGGTATTTATAACTAACTTGTTCTCCTAGCGCCCTCATCTCCTCTTGGTTGGGGAGTTCTATACCTTCGGTCGTCTCCAGTTTTCCTCTTTTGATCTCTAGCAGTGCACATTTTTCTATTCCAAACTCTATTTGGATATCCTGGCTGAATATCCTTGTTGTATTCATCAGCTTTTCCAGTTCTTTTTTGTTTTTTGCAAACAATTTAAGGTCATCCATGTACATCAGGTGGTTTATTCTTTGTTCTGTATCCGTAAACCTGTATCCGGCATCACACTTTCTGAGTATGTAGTTGAGTGGCATCATGGCTATTATAAACAATAGTGGTGATAGAGAGTCTCCTTGAAAAATGCCTCTCTGTATTTTTATCTCAGACAGGTATTGTCCCCCGGCTGTCAGTTTTAGTCTCCATGTTTCCATCGCTTTCTGGATGAGATTAATAATCCTGTCTGGTATCTTGTATATTTTTAAGCATTCAATTATCCATGTTTGGGGGATTCTGTCGTATGCTTTCTTGTAGTCAATCCACGCCATGGTTATGTTCTTTTGTCTGCTCTTCACCTCCTTCAGGGTCTTTTGATAAATGTATAGTAGATAATGTGCCCCTCTTTGTCCTTTCCGGCATCCTTTTTGTTCCTCGGACAGCAGTCCACGTTTGTCCAGGGATTGGTAGATTTGTTCTCTTAGTTGTGCTGTGAGAATTTTCCACATAATTGGTAGACATGTTATCGGTCTGTAGTTGCTGAGGGTCGTTCCCTTTTTAGGGTCTTTTTGTATTAATGTTGTTCTTCCTTCTGTCATCCATTCTGGTACGTCTGTTTTGCGGATACATCCACTCAGTTTCTGCGCTAGTCTTTCATGCAGGGTCGTGAATTTTTTAAACCAGTATGCATGTATTCAAACGTGGCCTAGTGCTCTCCAGGTTGCCATTTTTCTTAGGGTTTTCTTGATCGTTTCTTTGTTGATTTCTGTTTCGGTTCCTTCTTCGATTTCCTGCAGTTCATCTTTCATGTTTTTTAACTATTGGGCATTCTTGTTGTGCTTTTTTGGTCGTTCCCATATCTTGCTCCAAAATTGTTTTGTTTCTGTTGGGTTCGGTTGCTCTGTTGTTGTTTTTTCTCCATTTACGTTTTTGTAAAACTGGCTTTCATTGTTTTCAAAGGGCCTGTTCTGTTTGCTCTGTTCTGATTTGTACCTGTATCGTCTCAGTCTTCCTTCTATTGCTGCCATCCTTTGTTTTATTTCTTCATGTTTCTCATTTAGTTTTTCCTTGTGTTTCTGATTTTTGCTTCTTAATCGTTTCATGTCCTCCTTCCTTCTGTTCACGGTTTTAGCTTCTTTCCGAAGTTTGGTGATCTGGGTTTCCAGTCTGATTTCCCATCCAGGTTTTGTCGGTCCTCTCTTTTGTCCATTCTCTTCGTTTCTTAGTTTCATACTTACCGATTTTCCCCCTGCATATATCAGGTTGTTTAGGTCTGTAATAGTTTCTGTTGGGATGTGTGTGAGGAGTCTGTTTACTCTTTCTGTTTCTGCTTGTAACTTCTTCGCTACTTCATTCCTGAGAGATGGGAGTTTTGTTTTGTTTTCTAACATGTATCGTCTAATGTTCTCCACTTCACTTGCTTCTTTTTCGTTGAGTTCTATCTCAGCAGGTTCTGTGGTTCCGCAGTCTTCTATCTCACCTGGTTCTGTGATTCCGTAGTCTTCAATCTCTTCAGTTTCAGTGTGTATGTTTTGCCCTTCCTCTTCCTGTGGTTTCTCGTTCGGTGGTGTTTCTTGCTCCGTTTCGCCATTAACCTTCTGTCTGATTTCCGTCAGTTCCATCTCCGAGAACCATTTTCGCTTGAGGATCTGTCTTGCTTGATCTGCTATCCTTTGTTCCGTTGTATGGTAGTCACTAGCAATATCCCAGAGATGTTTCATTCGTTTTCGGTAACCTCTTTCTGTAGGGTAGCGGCTTTTATAATATCACTCCATCACCAGTCTGTTCTCTTTCGTGGTCCATTTCTTTCTATATCTTTTCAGTTTGCTGTTTTCGCTCTGGTTTTCCTCTCTTTGGTCTGTGTCCTTGTCATACCTGGAGTCAGAGAGGTTACTTACCTTGTTCTTGTCCGTTGTCTTGTTTCTGAAATGAGAAGGGCAAACATTCGCATGATGCGGACCGGGCCCCCCATGTTGGCTAACGAGGGAGCACCTGCCCATCATGACACTCCAGGCCCAGGTTTATTCTGTCTGTGGTCATGTCACAGGGATAGTGATTGTCTCATTCATTTTAGTGAGTGATATTGTGCACTATCACACACAAAATATATATATATATATATATATATATTCATATATATATATATATATATATGTTATATAAGGACATAAGTATAAGTTCATTGTATACGAAAAGGGAATAGAATGTTGAAGATAGGTTTCCCTCTCGCAAGTAAGCATAATTAATAGAAATAAGAAGGCTAAACTTTATTCATTTGGAACTCAATAGGCAGACACTAGGACATATAAAAACCAAAGTTTAACAGGGTTAACACTAGCTCGTTTGGTAGCATTGCGATTAGTAGAAATGCCAGATAAATTTAAAACGGTGAAAAAAAAACTTAACTGATCATTCGAGAGGTTTTTCAATCAAGTCGGTGGGATTTTTTTTTTTGACAGGCTACTTTTGCAAATGACCCTTCCTACGCGGACATATCAAGTACTTCTTGGGAAATGGAAGAGTGAGTTCTTTTTGGGGACATTGGGGAGGGGAGGCACCGAGAATTACAGTTAGCTTGCTATTTATAGATTGAGATCCAACGTATCTTGTAGTGCTTAAAGTAACGAGGGAAGAAAAAGGCAGGGGGAATAGAATTTAAAAAAAATATATAAAGAAAATAAAAATACATAAAGAAAAAGAGAAAAAACCCCAGAGAAACCAAAGTTTAATAGGGTTAAAACTAGCTTATTTGGTAGCATTGCGATTAGTAGAAATGCTAGATACATTTAAAACGGTGAAAAAAAAAACTTAACTGATCATTCGAGAGGTTTTTCAATCAAGTCGGTGGGATTTTTTTTTTTGGACAGGCTACTTTTGCAAATGACCCTTCCAACGCCGCGGACATATCAAGTACTTCTTAGGAAATGAAAGAAGGAACTTTTGGGACATTGGAGGGAGGCACCGAGAATTACAGTTAGCTTGCTATTTATAGATTGAGATCCAACTTATCTTGTAGTGCTTAAAGTAACAAGGGGAGAAAGGGGCAGGGGGAATATAATTTTAAAAAATTAAATAAAGAAAATAAAAATACATAAAGAAAAAGAGAAATAAAACAGAGAAACCAAAGTTTAACAGGGTTAATACTAGTTCGTTTGGTAGCATTGCGATTAGTAGAAATGCCAGATACATTTAAAACGGTGAAAAAAAAACTTAACTGATCATTCGAGAGGTTTTTCAATCAAGTCGGTGGGATTTCTTTTTTTTGGACAGGCTACTTTTGCAAATGACCCTTCCAACGCGGACATATCAAGTACTTCTTAGGAAATGGAAGAGGGAGCTTTTGGGACATTGGGGAGGGGAGGCACCGAGAATTACAGTTAGCTTGCTTGTTATAGATTGAGATCCAACTCATCTTGTAGTGCTTATTATTATTATTATTATTATTATTATTATTATTATTATTATTATTATTATTATTAGACAGTACTGCTGCTACAACATATATATATATGCCTATTTTATTTTTTCAATTTTTCTAATAATCTTTTTCATGTCAAAATCCAAAACATTAATGTTGCTTCCGTATGTATTTCTAACGTTTTAATTTTTCCTGGAATCATCTTCAGATGACAGAAACAACTGAACAAAAAGCTGTAGAAAATAAGAAAACAAGCTGAGAACGTGCAGTTCCAGGAAGAATGGTAAACAATTTAAATTCCGGGACGCGTAATGTTATTTATTGTAGGTTACTGGGTTGTAATTTAAAAAATGATTCAATTATTTTTATTGGTTTTAATTTGTTTCAGAATGTATTCTTTTCATTTTATTAACTGATTTTTTTGTAAATCAGAGAGGCGGTAGTTATGTGTGTTTTAAAAAAGAAATCATTAGAAAGATTTTAAAAATGAAAAATTATAATCAAGGTTGGAATTATTTTATATTTACCCATGTGTATTTTATATATATATATATATATATATATATATATATATATATATATATATATATATATATATATATACTAAGCCCCTTTAAGAAAATAAACTTGAGCACTATCGGGGATGTTAAAAATAAACTGTCAAAAAGCTCTAATTCAAAGTTCCGAATACGTTCGTATAACACTCTCGACTAGTCTTCTATCTGTGCCCTCTTCTAGGTGCATATAGATGTTGATATCACTTAATTACGTGACATTTTCCGTTGGCTGAGTGAGTATGGCGACTGCTTGCACATTCTAGGCTGACTTTGTGAACAGTGTTCGCTCCTCCCGACTATCTAAAATTCTGAAATTATTACTTTCCTTCACTGATGAGAGCAATAAGCTTGAAACGCTTGCGTCTGTAAGTATTAATAATTTAATATTTATTTATATATATATATATATATATATATATATATATATATATATATATATATATATATGTGTGTGTGTGTGTGTGTGTGTGTGTGTGTATACAGGATGTTGTTGCAAAATGAAACATTTGACGAAAAGAAAACGAAATAGGCAATACAAGCAAAATTATTATGTGCAGAGACCTGACAGTTTATTTAGTAATATTTAGAGTTAAATACTACATTACTTTTTAATGTAACCACTGCTAGCGGCGATGACAATCTCAAGACGAGTGAGAAATTAATCGCTTTGGGGACCATGTCCGTGTCTGTAGCGGCGAACGCCTATGCGGTGGCAGCCTTCAGAGAGTCGACCGTGTTGTAAGTGCTTGTTGATCTTGGCCTTGATCACGCTCCAGGAGAACTAGTAAAGTGGGTTGCAGTTGGGTGAGTCACGCGAGCAGTAGTGAGGAACATTGTTGAGGGGCCACGCCTGGGTCGTCTTGGCTTTTTGTGCAGAAGTGAAGTCCTGCTCGAAACAGAGGGGCGTCTGATTGCAATCTTATCCATTCAAGACCTCATCACGCTTCTCAGCACTTCCTGGCAGATATCGACGGTCACTCGCAGGCCCCTTTGGAAGAAAAACGAATATATAACGTTGTCCTCGCTAGAGATGACGCCAAGTACCATAACGGAGGTAGGAAACTCCGTATGCTTCATGACGGGAACTTTCTCAATGTATTTGCAGATGCACCTGTCGTTCTGCCAGGTCGAAATTCTTTTCACCAGATAAAAGCCCCAGCAGCTCAACTCACACGTGCTTGAGATCGTTCAGAAAAGTCACCGCCTTGACCTTCCTCGACCCCGTATAAGCATGCAGTGAAACTTGAAGTATGAGGAATAACTAATGCCCTTTAGGAGATTGTCGATTTGGGAAAGCCCATGCCATCGGCGATGCTGGCATAGCTCTGGCTTCAAGATTTTGCTGCAACAACTGTATATATTCAAAGGAAACTTTAACTCAAAATAAAAAAATCAAGTTAAAATCCTAGATATACTTACTTAATCTGCATTTTTTCTGACTTAGAACTAGTAAAAACCGACTAACTAATATGAAATCCCCAAAATTCCTATTACTAATACACTCAATAATAATAATAATAATAATAATAATAATTATTATTATTATTATTATTATTATTATTATCATCATAAATATGAGTTTGTCAACGTTTATTCCACTAGTGATTTTTATATAGGTTAATAACACAAAATACATTGTAAAATATACATTAGGTCTGAGGTTGAGACGTTTGAAAACCATGCTGTTCTAAGAGGGGAGAGAAAAATACATTAACGAATAAGCGATAAAGACAACCTTGATGTAAATGGCAAATTGTAAAACACCAAGCCACGATAAAATACATGCATACTGGTTTTAAAAATTCACAAACCTACATAAAATGCTAGCGCAGAAACTGAGAGAATTTATCAACAAAACGGACGTAATAGAGTGGATGAACAAAGGCGGGACAACGCTAATACGAAAATATCCTAAAAAGGAAACGATCCCAAGCAACTACAGACCAATACCTTGTTTGCCAATAATGTGGAAAATCTTAACGGCACAACTGGAAGAACAAATCTACAAATTTCTTTAAAAATACTGCATTTATAGATACTGTTTTGTCAGGGGTGATCTCAAAAGATCTACTGAGAGCACCTTAATGGCAGCCGAGGAACAAGCCACTCGCACTAAGTCCATTAAACTTTACATCAACAAAACTGCAGAATCACTGATATGCCGATTGTGTAATGAAAGGGAAGACACCTTAACGCATATTGTATCTGAATGCACAATGCTAGCACAACACCAGTATGAAAAATGGAGACACGACAAGATCGCTCAGGTGCTACACTGGAATATATGCAGACTTTATGAATTAGACAACAATGAGAAGTGGTATGAGTATAAGCCAGAAGTGGTACAGGAGAACGACAATGTCAAACTTCTTTATGACTTGTGCATACAGACGGATAAGGTTCTTTAACATTCAAAACCCGACTTAACTTTCCTAAACAAAAACAAGAAAATTTGCTTAATCATTGTTATAGCCTGCCCCTTCGATACGAGAGTGCAAGAGAAATAACACGAAAAAATACATAAATATGAAGATCTAAAATAGGAATTAGCTTGACTATGGAAATGTAAAGGAGTTATGGTGATTCCCGTTGTAATTAGAACGTTGTAATGGAACGCTTGGAACTATAACGTAGAGCGAGCATAAATGGCTTAAACAAATTGACGGGACAAATAATTTTCTAATTCTGCAAAAATCTTGCCTGTTAGGTACAGCGAAAGTCTTATGGTACAGCTTTAATGTCTAAGATCAAGGGAATTTCACTAAAAACATACAAACTTTGAGACAAGTATGAAATAATAATAATAATAATAATAATAATAATAATAATAATAATAATAATAATAATAATGATAATGATGATGGTGATGCTGATGATTATGATGATATGTTCTAGAAGGATATCCATCCAAAGACTGGTAATACGGTTTGCGACACTTTTATGACCATTTACAGAGATTTTAAATCTTATAATATTAAACGTTATGTAAAGAATCCTTATTTGATCAAAACAAATTTACATGATTTTTATTCTAGAATATGTCTAAAATTTGAAGTAAAGTTTAAAGTGTACTAAAATAAACATTGAAATTCAAGGAATCTTAATTAGTGTCTAAGTAGTATAGATCAAATTCAATGCCAATTTGATGTATTGTAATTTTAAAATGGGTGGTTGTGCCAATATTATGCCCAGTAAATCCCTTGAAAATGCTCCAAGCCAACTGAAATTTTAGGGAATATTTATTGTTTGATGTCTAATACCTATTGGTAAAATTTCACAAGAATCAGAGGCACCTGAATTTACACGAAGCGGTTCCTTCCCCCCCCCCACCCACCTTGCATACAACTAAAATAAATTAACTATAACAAACGATTAAATCCCTTACGCTTAGCAGTAGTGTTCTAAAATTACTGATGATCGGTTAATTAGTTAAGGAATTAATCCTTTACATAAAAATATATAAGCATATAGATATAAATAGTTTTATATAAATAGAGATATATAATGTGTGGGGAATTAGTAGTGCCACTTTAGAAATATAGCAACAGTCTTTCATTTTCAGGATTGGGCCCTTTTTAAAGGTTAGAAATAAGATATTAAAAAAATCCTAGAAATCCTTCTTGAAAGTGAAAGATAGCATTGTATCAATTTTTGAACATTTGTTCGTATTTTATTTTATTTTTATCAGTATTTCAACCCATAGCAAATCATAACTCAGTACTTGATGAAGAAAGCCTTGTTTACGAGTACAGCAGTCACGCATTTCCTGTAGTTAGTTAGCAACTTTTCTACAGATGTCATGAGAGATTTGGGCCCACTGCTTTTTGCAGTTTCTCTCCAAATTGTTTGTAGATTTTTAGGTTATTGTTCGACAACTCGAAGCTTCAGCATTTTATACAGATTCCCTACCTTGAACGATTAAGGTCCAGAGACTGAATAGGCCACTCTTTTACATTAATGTATTTCTTCTTGAGTTAGTCTGTATTACCTTAATTACCGTAGTTTGTTAAAAGTCATTGTCATGCTAGAACATCAAACCACGTCATCTTCAGTATCCTCGCTGAGTCAAGGAGTTTCTCACTCAATATTTCCCTGTACTTAGCAATTCGATCTTTCTAGCGACCAGTGTAGTCGTTCTGTCATCTTAGCAGAAAAACAGTCTAAAACCATAATGTTTGAACTACCACGCTTAGTGGTTGGCATGATCTACGTGGAGTGCGAATCACTTATTTTTACTTCCAAACACGACGAGTCGAGTTGATGCGACAAATCCTAATTCTAGTTTTATCTGACCACAGCACATTCTCTAATGCCGCCTCTAAATCAGCCAGATGCTAAATTGCAAACGTAAGACGTGTCTGTACATGTGATTTTTTTTAGTAGGGGAACCTGTGGTCACTACATAAGTTCGATCTATTACAACGTAGTGTGTCACTAATGCTCATCTTGGTGACTATTGTCATTGTTTTCTTTGGGATTATCAAATAGCGCTTGTACTTGTAGTACTGGGTCGTTTCCTCACCCTTTTTATCAACACGTTCACTCCAGGTTTGGAGACCTTGAGTCGAGCTCAAAACTGTGGGAGATTTATAGTAATTTGGTGCTTTCACCATTTTCTTATAATAGCACCAACGCTTTATTCCTTCTAATCTAGCTGCTTGTCAAACGTCTTGTAGATTAATCCAGTCTTGTGCAAGTATCCAATTTTGTCTAGGATGTTCTTAGATAATTATTTCGTCTTCGTCGTTGTGGAGAGGTCAGATTCTGATTCTTTGAAGGATTCTGTGAACTAGTATCTTTTATAAAGGTTATGAGTAATACATGAGTAATAGGTCTAGTCTATATTCCTGCTGATGACATAACTGGTCTATGTGGCCTGGATCATTTTAGATGGATAGGGAGTGAAGTATATAGTTTGCAATAAAAGCAAATAATTGTTCAAAAATGTTATACTGTTATAATGTTATTTTCTAATGGTTGTTTAAATATCTAATCTTTGTTTTCAATAGGGATATACCCTGTAAATTATAGACTGTTCCTATTTTCATGAGTTTGCAAACTAAAAAAATCAGAAGAGATGCAATATTATTTTCCTTTTTCTATATACACTAAAAGCAGCAGGCTTTTTAACTCAGAGAGTAGATTTGTCAAACTATCACGATAGATACTCACTTGTGTCCGGGGTTCTAAGCTAGTGCACTCAATACATCAACTTACATTGATGAGCTGTTAAACAACGATGGATTACTAAATATTTTAAGGAAGTCGGTTCACACAAGGCATAGAGCCACTTGATATGAGGAGCTTAAAAGAACGAAAGATGATTAACGCAAAGACAGGAGATATCTCGTGACCTTACTCTTGAAAAGACCAAGGTAGGTAATAGATAAACTGTCAGAAAGAAGAGAGTTTCACAACCATGTAGTTCCTAGACAGAAGCTACTGAAGTGGGAAGATGTATTATAACGTGGTACTTGAACAGCGATTTATGAAGAGTAGCAGACCAACGAGTTAAACGAGCTGAAACAAAAGAAAGCGGGGCATGAATCAGACAATTCTGAAGACCACATTTATAATAGTACTTATATAAGAGAGTCGAATTAGCAACGTCTGTGAGGAAGAGAGTGCCAGGAAGAAGAAGGAGTGAAGCCAACCGAATTACAGATACACTTCTAAACCTTATCAAGAAACCTTAAATGGAACAAAGATTCATCAGCCACAATATGACTACAGTACCGCATGCAAAGTTTCTCTCTCTCTCTCTCTCTCTCTCTCTCTCTCTCTCTCTATCTCTCTCTCTCTCTTTCTCTCTCTCTCTCTCTATCTATCTATATATATATATATATATATATATATATATATATATATATGAGCTCCCTTATGTGTAGACCATTCTGATGTACGGAATTATGTTTTCCACTTCAGCTTAATGCAAGATTCTTCCGTTAAAGTATTGAATCAGCTACGTTCGCAAATAGCAGACTATGTTTAACAGATGAAATTAATATTCATTTAAAGGCGATATCAGTTATTCCATTAACATCAGTAAGCTTGTTAACTTAGAGAATAGAATTTCGGGCTGTCACGGTCGATATATATATATATATATATATATATATATATATATATATATATATATATATATATATCATCCGATTTCTTTAATCATTCATTGTATTTCTCAGACAGCTGTTTTATTTGTACTTAATTATACTTTCCTTGTGTATAGAGGAAAACGGCTCAATGAGTGGTTGTTATTAAAACCGAACAACCGAAATTTACAAATAAAAATGATGAATATTTTAAAAATATTATCTTACTCAATTACTGTGTTCTAGAAAAAGAATGATTAGATACAAATAATATGTATTCTTATTTACAAACAAACACTGATGTAGCTGATTAAACATATACTTATTTATTTTCACTTATAAACAAGGAAAAGTGGGATTTACTGCTGACCAAACAGCAACCCGAGAAGTACAATAAAATGTTGTCAACAAAAAATCGAATTATTATATTTGAGCTTTAGTTTTTATTGGCGATGATATATAATTATATGCTATATCGTAATACAATTTCTTTGAATTTTCAACCGATTTCTGTGTTATGTTAAAGGATTACAAAATAACGTAATATATATTCAGAGTGTTCAATCAACAAATTTGACACGTTTTGGAAAGGAAAGAAACACAGCCATATCTTGACCAATAATTGAGTGCATCTCTTAGTGAAACTTTCGCCGAATACAGTTAAGTCGTAGCAACCGGTATTAGCCTCTTGTAGAACCATGCTGCCCCACTTGACGACGATCAACCCCAACGTTGTTTGTCACTGGCCTTCGTCTTGTCTTCATCGTCTAGCCGAGTCGTGTATCCACTGACGAATCGTCGAGGGCACAGCACTGGTCCACAAGTTAAATAAAAGCAACACAACTCTCATGATAGAACACACACACATACGTTGTGTAAGATGTAGTTGGAACTATGAGTGTGTATGAAACCGTTGCGGACTTTCGAGACACCTATTGTCGTTACTCAAGTCGTCAACTCATCTCATCACTTACTAAACCTTTGCCGAGCTTTGTTTGCGACCTGCTCTCGAGAGGAGCTGACTTCAAACTCCGATAATTCGTCTTTCAAGGCCACTACTGCCACTAGGTTTATTAGTCCATATCATCGTTTGTTCGGCTAGATCTACTCTCTCTTGAAGCTGATACTGACCCGAATCGCTTCCTTCAGAGTTCCAACCTCGTCAATTGTTGGCCGTAAAACCGCCCCCTGTCAGAAAACCAACCCCGTTGTCGTCAAAGATATCGTAAAACACTGTTACTCCTAAATATATTATGTCCTTTGTCTTGGTACCTGATAAGACCTCGGCCTTGAACAATAGAAATTTACCACTTCCGTATTTTTTGGATTGCGTTCATCAGTCATTTCTTATTCCTGACCGGCCCCCGACCTTTGTGGCATCCATAGTGTCACACTCTTCTACGGTTTTTAAACGGGACCTGAAGTTTTAGCACGCGGTCGTCACAGTATCCTTTGAGAGACGCCTAAACACCAGTTTGATCCTTGCAATCAGTTCTTTATTAGTGTGACATACGGTAGAATTGGTGTCTTAATCAACTGCGTCCCACACACAAAAATACACGGAGTTTTAATGAGGCAAATGAGAGGACCAGATGTTCAAACTAAAGAAGTTGTGGAATTTCCAGACAGTCACTTCTAGGTTTTCACGGAAGTTTGACACATCGTTGATTCTTGCTGCGATACGCAACTACTTCCCATTCAGTGCTTCACAAAGGGAGTAGCAACTGAATACAACAATCTGAATTAGGTTTGAATCCCTGTTCGGAGAAGTGGGGAGGCATAACGTGATTTCCACTGGAAACACACTGAAATTACATCACAGTTTGAGGGAAATTTTATTTATGGCGGGTGGATTTCGTGCGGACTCTAAGTTCGCCAAGCTACTAGACGTTGAACAACCAGTCTTGAGAGGGACCAGAGTATCTCCGGCTGTACTACATGTTGGGCATTATATAAGAGTGACTTGGATATCGTAAAGCTGTTATTTCAGCCTTGATGGTCAGTAGTTATCTTCTGTATGATGACCATCGAAGATCCTCTTCAGCATTTTCTTCATAGTTGCAACCCGATGGCAATCTCTTTCGCTAAGGTCCACATTGCTTTGCTTGGACCATAAGGCCTATTTTGCAGCTTTTCGACGATTTACTCTGTGCGGAGAAACCTATACCGCCCACTATGGTGCTTTCTGCTAGCCACTGCTTCCACATGTCCGTCGCAATTCTTCAGCTTACATCTTACAGCCGTCAAGGTATTTGAGGATCACTTAAATACAGTTAAGGTTTCTGAATGGTCATGATGCAAGTTACTTTATTCCAACATTCTGTCGCTTTCCAGTCGTACATGGTGTACATCTCTCACCCTCACTAATAATAGACAGAAACAGATGTACTTTACAGCTATTAAATACGTCAAATAGTTATAAAATCAAAAATACCAAAATATAATAAAATTGCTCTAGGACACATTGAACACATACGCACACACACGCACTACACACACATACACACACATATATATATATATATATATATATATATATATATATATATAGTGTGTCAGGTTGTATATGAAAAGAAATCAAATAAAGTGCTCGATCATATAAGAGAGCTAATATAATTTATTTAGATACTGTATATTACATATTTCAGCAAAGTACCGCGGTTTCATCCAAAAGGGCAGATTTAGACATTTTTAGTAAATCTTCGTGCCCAGTGGAATCATCGGCAAGCTGAAATGATTGTAGACATGCCTGACAGGGAATGGCGTCAACAATGACAGAAAAACGGTGCATCTCTGAGGGCGTCCCCGAAAAAAATCCGGTGTGGGATAGTGATTAACTAGGGCTCAAGGGGGGCCTTCATTTTATTCCCTAGGAGGTTTTATTTATTATTTATTTATCTGTTAGCAAGTTTTATTTATTTATTTATTTAATTATCTGTTCTTTTGTAATGTTATTATTATATAAGGTTCAGTCCTTGTCTAAGTTAGCCATGCTGATGACGGCTGTGAGCCAGACACATTTATCCATAGATTACTTTTATGTACGTATAAAATTAATAAATCTATATATATTAACGAAAAATACGTCCTATATAGTTAAGGACGACTAATAGTGCAATTTTCTGCATCTTAATCACTTAGGAGGTGAGGCAATCGAAATAGTAGTAAGCAAAAAAACAACGAACGCTGCAATCACCAATAAAAAATAATTACATTTAAAATGCATTAAATATTCAGGTGATAAAAATCGGACATATTTCTAGAGAGCGTTTTGGCACAGCGGTAAAGACGCTGGACTATAGACATCAATATCGAAGGTTCGATCCTTGTCTAAGTTGGGCATGCTGATGACGGCTGTGAGCCAGAAACACGTGTCCATGGATTACTTTCATGTACGTATAAAATTTATATATATATATATATATATATATATATTAACGACAAATACGTCTTATTAAATAAAGGGCGAATAATAATACACTTTTCTGCATCTTAATCACTTAGGAAGTGAGACAATCGAAATAATAGGAAGCAAAAAAGCAACGAACGCTGCAATCACCAATAAAACTAATTACAAAAAATCCATTATATATATATATATATATATATATATATATATATATATATATATGTTTACACGGAAATTTGGATGTTATTGACGTACACCACATATTCATTGTTTGAAGATATGAGTTGTAAATAGTTTTGAATTAAGTAAAAATTCTTTCGTTAATAAAACTTATAAAACTTTCAAATATCTACAACTAGACAGTTTCTCGTCCCGTACTCTCTTGTAGTTATATCAAAATCCTTGCAATAAATGTGTGTTGCCTGTACCGCTCACAAATTTATCCTTTTATGATTGTGGTTTAAAATCTTAATTTTGAATGTTTGTGAATCTTAAAAGAAAATGTTTTGATTTCCTGGACAATTGTTATTGCACAATCGATTTCATGATATTCTAGACGTTGTTCTATACAATCATGGCCAAATATATGGAAATATATTTCAGTTTCGTTTAGAACACCGTTTATCACGAACATAAAGAAACTCTTCAGTTTACACGCATTCACAAACACACACACAAACACACACACACACACACATATATATATAACACTTTTCAAGTATTATAAAATAAAGTTTATATAAATTCATGATGCGATAAAAGCATGCTAAATATTGGAATAGTGCATTAATTTAGAAGAAAATATGATAATAAAACAAATGTAAAGTTATATATTTCTGATGAAAGGACACGTCTCTTTTGTAAACTAGTTTATTTTGTTTTATTTGAATATAATAAACTTGTAAGTATAACTATATACTATACTATATAAATATATGACTTTTAATTTGTTTATTATATATTTTCCATTCTCTCTTTCTCTCTCTCTCTCTCTCTCTCTCTCTCTCTCTATATATATATATATATATATATATATATATATATATATATATATATATGATGTATAAAGTAAATCCATTTTCCTACTCCAGTGTTCGATAGCTTTATTTACAACAGCTAGATATAGAATTATGTATCCTTAATCAGATAAGACACATGTTTGTCCGTGTTCTTAGAAATCAAAAAATAATTTCATTCAATTTCTTTGAATTTTCTTTCTTATACTTTAGAGGGGGTGACATAATTTTCTTTCCTTATCCCCAGTCATCCCACGTCACTGATATACACAGATTACATAATTACATAATACACGATTTCCTACATTCCCTAAAATCACATGAATCACTACGATTTATGTTTAACTATTTCGAATACATCCGATGTTATCTTTTCATTGAAATAACATTATATATTCGATTCTAACTCAGAATATATATTCATATAGTAATTAATAGTAAGATTACGTATTTAAGAATAAGTTTAAAGATATTAAAAATCATACTAGAAATAGACAGAAGTGCAAAGTAATTAATAACTTTGAAGTGAAAGTCTTATAAAGTTTAAAGGTTCAAACCTCAGTACGGACGATACTAAAAATACAATTGCAAATTACTTAAGATTTCTACCCTGTCATGTCTGACGGTACTAGAGTAAGCTACCTCCGTGGATTGAATAAAGGGGTTTGTTTAAAGTTCCGTACAGATTCCAGAGTTTGACAAAACGCACCTGCAGAAGTTTAGAGATTACATCGGCTGAACTGTTGTGATAGTAAGAAACAAGATAAGATCAATAGTCCGAATGATACAAATAATACAAATCATCAAATTATAAATACTCATTTGCCAATTCCGAAACATAATATTACGTATATCATTATCATTATTCTACACAGCGGTAAAATACATGCTCAGACCAAATGGACGTGAATGGAATGATTTTATTTTAATTGGTATATCAAATATATATATATATATATGTATATATATATATATATATATATATATATATATATATATATATATATATATATATATATATATATATATATATAATTGCATAAACAATATTATAGTCTACGTCAGCCAATTTGATAAATAGTCTTACTTGTTATCGAGCACATTTGAAAATATTAGTTTTATGTGTATTTTATAAACCTATTTAACTTGATTGATTATATATACACACATATATATATATATATATATATAAATATATATATATATTAAACTGACTAAAAACAAGCGTTATTGTTGGAAAATGAATAATACGTACACTAGTATAGATTTTGACACATGTGAATAAGTACAGGAAAGCACGACTGCTCTTACGCGAAACAAAGTGGAAATTATAGATCTATATGACCTAAAAGATTAACACTGACGAGATGGTGTCAGATGGGTTCGAATCAAAGCGATATGAGATCATCCGCGAGCATGATGTCATGGAAAACAGCGCTAACAAACAACAATTCCAGAACTGACGACTTCTAAGTCGTCAGTTCTGGAACATTGTCGCGAACAGTTATTGAAAATAATATCTTAAGACGCACAAAATGTGCGAATCGTTCAAAGCGAGGATGGCTATCTTTCTGTCTGTCATTATATCTGTCAGTATATCTAACTATCCGTTTATACATCTTACTATATATCTAAAAAGTTAATTACGGCAAAATAACTGCCCCCCTTTTATAGTTTTCGTGGAATTATACTCGTTAACTGCTAACCTCAGTCTTGCATTTTAAATTCTTTTGATAAGATAGTCATACATTATATATTCGGAACGAAGTTATTTACAGTGGTCTCGCCACATTGATGACGAATAATACGTAACAGTAGAGACACAATGAAAAAGAAGGAAACAATAAAATAACTTTAGCACATAGAAAACAAATAAACGACGGATAAAACTAGACAAGAAAGAGAGAAAACCGTAGAAGACGACTAAGGGAAAGACATTTACACGTGCATGCTTAGAGTGAAGACCAACTCTATACGTGTTGATTACAATGGAAAAATGAAAGAAGAAAAGTAAGAAAATATCGCCAAAATATCAAAATTCTTCAATTTTAAGTAAAAGGTAATTAAACATTATTATGTTAACTTACAAACTTACACTAAAACACATGCGTATGATAACTTATTAAATAACAACGCATTCATTATGTGTATGTAGATACAGATAGAAAATAAAACACCATACATTTGAAAATAAGAGAAAATTACCCAAACTATTAATTTCTGACGAAGTTCAGTGTATACGCTGTACTTTTTTCTTTTACACAATATGGGATGTAGAGAAAGCCAAACACCAAGCGGAAGCTATTTTAAAATGGTCATGCAAGTAGGAGGTATAAGGATCCATTGAATCACCTAACGGCCATAATCGCCTGAAATGTTATATATTATTAAATGTTATATATTATTAAATGTTATATATTATTAAATAGTTTTTGATAGATCTCGGAAAAGAAGGGTGTGCCGAAATTTATTATGGCAAACTGTTACATGTATAGTAACAGTGTAAATAAACGCCGAGAAACGGAAGTAAGGGTTAATCGCGTAACGTGCCTAAAAGACGCAGTTGATATTTTGTGAGAACCTGGTTGGAATCGCGGAGGAAATATCTGTTTAAATAAGCTGTAATATGAATAACAAGCTGATCTCTTTTCTATTTCTATGTGAGCGATGCTTGAATTGATAAGAAAAGAACTTGATGTATGTCGAATAATAGTTCGTTATTTGTCATTGCATCTCGACGAACACCCCCGACACCTTCATCATACGTTCCGCCCAGTGCAAATAAAATGGAAAGATAATGTAACTCTATATTTTAGTATCTTTATCTCTTTGTTCTGTTAGGTCATAAGCAGCTTAATATACAAGAGGAATCTGAATATTAATTAAAGTTAAATAAAACCAGGTTATTTCAGGATAGAAACAAATAGAAACCGAATCAATTGTGAAAAACATATTTTAAGATCATGTTTTGTGTTATTTCATTAAAGAAGCCGTTTTCATCAACTATCCTTACTTGATCTTTTTCTCACTTCTGTTCCTGACACATGTTCTATTTCTTCTTCTCCTCCATTGGGTACTTCTGATCGTGCTGCTGTTTATGTTCTGGTTTATTTGTCGGGTAAGTCTTCTTTTGATCGTCCTTCCAATAGGAAGACGTTTAACTACAGGTAGGCTGATTCGGATGGGCTTCGCAGCTTCCTATATGATGTTTCATGCGGTCCATATAAACAGTTCGAATGCAAAACGCGATAAACGCCATTTAAAACAATTACGAACTTTGCACTATAAAAAGTGTTACATTTGAACACTCGACCACATACTTACATTAATCTTCACATAATATGATACCAACATAATTAATGTCTGCTTTTAATTAAGATAAGCTTATATTAAAAGTCTATATTTAATATATTCGTTCTTTTATTGATTAAGGTCTCAATTTAAACAAATTGGATTTATCGCGTTTTGCAGTCGAACTCTTAATATCTTTGTTATGTCCCTGAATGATGCTGCTACGTAGGTTACTGTTTGGCTTCTTTTTAGAAGTGACACATTCATTCCTTATCGTGAGTTCCAAACTAAATCTAATTACCCTGCATTGTTTTCATCTGTGTGTGCTTCTGACATTGCCCATCGTAATAATTACTTTAATAAGTATCGTTGTGGTGGTTCTGAGACTTCTAGACAATCCTACAGAAGAGCTAGCAATACCTGCAAGAGAGCAATCTCTGAGACTAAGTCTAGCTATTCTCAAAAAGTTCGTGACTCTATCTCATCTCAGAGGGTTCGCTCTAGTGAATTTTAGAGAATACGATAGTGTTATTAATAGTGGCAATTGTCCTATTCCTTCTCTTTTTAATGGTATTCAGGTTATTTCATCTGCTAATGATAAGACTGATCTCTTTGCTCGCTTTTTGCTGGCAATTTTTCTCTTGATTATTCGGGTGTTGTTTTTTTCTGATTTCCTTTTGAAAATTTATTAGTCGCTTGATTCTGTTATTATAACGCCAAACATTGTTGCTAGAATTATTTCTGATCTTGACCAGTGTGAGGCTTCCGGTCCTGATTCAATTCCTGTTGTCTTTCTCCTACGTTGTACTGCTGAACTTTCTTCCATCTTTTCTAAATTATTCAATCTCTGTTTGTCTCAGTTATGTTTCCCTACTTGTTAGAAAGAAGTTTTCTGTTGTCCCTATCTTTAAAAATGCTGGTTATCGGTCTGACCAACTAAGCATTGTCCTATCAGTATTTTATCCGTTATTAACAAAGCTTTTGAAAGGTTGGTCAACGGCAAGCTTGTTAATTCTCTGACAAGTCTGAGCCTCTTCAGTGATATTCACTTAGTTTTCGTGGTTTTCGTTCAACTGCTGATATTTTGATAGTTGTGACTGGGCGTATGTTTAGGTTTATAGATAATTCAGGAGAGAGAAGAGCCATTGCGCTTGACATTTCGAAGGTGTTCGACAGAGTGTTGCATTCTTGTCTTCTACACCAACTTCGGGGTTATGGTATTGGTGATGAGGTTCTTGACATTAGTGTGTCTTTTCTTTCTGACTGAAGCTTGCGAATTACTTTGGACGGTGTCTCTTAATTATATTTTCATATCAATGCTGGTGTTCGTCAGGCTGATAATACGACTCTCTATTCTGGTGTTGCTTCTCGCCTATATCCCTCGGATTAGTCGAATTATGCAGTTGGTCTAGAAGTTGGCATGGGTTTCGTTGTGGATTATGGTACAAAATGGTTTGTTTCCTTAAATCCTGTTAAGACTAAAATCGTGTCTTTAATTCGTAGGCATGCCACTTTTCTACATGAGATTCTGATGGATGGTTCTGTGCTTGAGGTGAAATCGACTCTTAAATGTCTTGGTCTTTCTTTCTCATCAAATCTTTCTAGGAGTTCATACATTATACCTATTGGTCTTTTAGCTTTTCGTAAGGTCGGTTCTCACTTTCGCTCCAAATACGTTTTCCCACCTGAGGCCATTCTCTATCTCAACAACTGTACTATCAGACCATGTATGGAGTACTGTAGTCATATTTGGGCTGGTAAAACTCTGTCTTATTTTAGGGGTTTTTATAAGGTGCAGAAACGTATCTGTAATTTGATTGGCCCCCACCCTTTTTCTCCTCTGCACCCTCTCTCTCACAGACGTGATGTTGCTAGTCTGCCTCGTTTTTATAATTACTTTTATGGCATGTGTTCTTCAGAATTATGTGATCTATTCTCTGTTTCTTTTGTTCCAGCTCGTCTTAATACTGCTTCTTATTCGAGTAGCTTCTTTCTCAAAACTCCAGGCTTGTGGAACTCTCTAACTGCTAACTGTTTTCCTCCTAGCTTTACTCTATTCAAGATTGAGGACACCAGGCATTTCTTTTCTTTGTGATGATCATATTTCGTTCTTGTTAGCTGATGACATCAAGTGGGTGTATGCCTTGTTTGGAGCGATTTATATAAAAAAACGTTTCTTTTAATTTCAAATATTTGGGGTTTTAGAAGAGATTGCTACTTTTATTATTATTGTTTTTTTCATGATACAATTTTTCTTTCAGTTTTTGTTGATACAAATTGTAAAAGGACCATTTAAGTCCATTAGATTTTTAATAGGTAACACTGCAACTGGTGGAAACGTTTACTGAATACGGTTTCACAGAGTTACATTTAAAAAGTGTTAGAGAAAAATTGTCTATACAATTGTTAGATTTTACAATACTTAGACAAACATAGACATTAAGAAATGTTTTACTTCAATCAAGCGATAGTATATAAGTCGTATACTATTGTGTGGGTTATGCGTTACTGTTTGAGTCGGGTGTTAATACGAATCGACCTATACTTTTTCCGGTTGCCGAATGGCGGTAATAATGTCTCTATCGCAAAAGTGCTTATATTAATTGTTACTTTTCCTTGTTTTCTTCTTTCAATATTGAAGAAGCATTAGTTTAAGATAATATGAAGACATTGTTGACTTTAAATTGTAATTTCTATCTGGAAGGCATTTCATATAATGTTAAATAGAAAGAAGTGAAACATGATGTCAGCGATTAGTAGAATAGGAAGTTAAGTCTAGGGGTGTTGTGGATATCAAATTAAAGTCTGTACATAGGAAATGTATTAACTTTATTCAACAACTTCTTAAGATTATGAAAGATAACATCCGTAGAGAATGAGAGTTGAAAGTCCTCAAGGAAAAAGTTCGTAAAATACGACTGTTTAGACAGTCAGAGGAAATGTTTCTGAGGCAAATAATTATAATTTGTGCAAGAAGAAATAAAGTACACGTGTTTGTCGCGGCTGTCGTCGTCTGTGGGTACGTGTATATAAATCCGATAAGCAGGAACATGTTTGTATATTAGCGTTCTATTGTTTTGTTAGTGAAAGAGTGTACGTATAGACCGTTGTCTACACATGTACACAATGGTCCATACGTACACTCTCTAACAGGTGTGTATGTGCTTCGCCGTGCGTTGTTTTTAGTAGTCCATGACCGTATCTCCTTATGTGTTGCTGCGTTTCAATGTCCGTTAGTGTGTATCGCACGACGTTTGTTGAATCCATTCGCTCTCCTAAGATGCCCCTCGGGATTATGTTGTACGTACGTCTGTTGTATCCGGAACAGACGTGAAAAAGATAGAAAGAATGCTGTGTGTTTACGTTTTTATAGTACGTGCTCGTTTTCGGCACTGAATATATATGCTTGACTGATTGGCGTACAGACACCGCTGATTGCCAAATCAAGACTCGATACGTAAATATAATATTCACTACGTTACTTAACCCAGCAGGGTTTGTATTAGAGACAACCCTCTTCTCTTTTTGTATTCAGTCAATAAAATGACATAAATCCTATGTAAATAAATATATGCTTAGCACAAACGACGCACAATTGACAAGTAGTTAACTACACATAATTCTGGTACGCTTTTAACCGGACTTTGTAGAGCCAATGCGTCAACGACTGGAGATTAAGTACGAAATCAAATTGCATCTAATAGCAACAGTGTAAGCGAGAGCGACAGGTCGACAAACGACGAAATAGGCCACATAACAGGAGATTCCCAACCACGACAGGATTCTCATAAAATGTGCTTGGCGATAAAAATGGCTAACTTATTAGTTAAACATCAGGAAACAACGAAAGAGAAAAAAAGAGAAAGAGGGAAAGATTGTTTGAGGTCGAACGTAGGAGATGGTAGGCAAAATAACTGCTTCATTTGTCACGTATTCTAATTCGAGTGTTGACTGGAGCTGATCGCCATAAAAAGAGGGAATTGGGCGGAAACAGTCGGCCACCATGTTTAGCTGTCAGTTTCTGTGTAGGTGTCCAGGAAAACTTTTGAGATTCGATTTTCTCATAGAAAAAATGTTAAAGCAAAAGGGCACATACGACATAAAAGACGATTTGCTAATTCAACAATCTGATGAGGGAATCACATTTCTCAAAAAGTATTTTACAATTATTATCATTTTTAAGGTATTTTAATGCAATTATTATTATTATTATTATTATTATTATTATTATTATTATTATTATTATTATTATTATTATCATTATCATTATTATTTTTATTATTATTATTATTATTATTACTATTATTATTATTATCATTATTATTATTATTATCATTATTATTATTATCATCATTATTATTATCATTATTATTATTATTATTATTATTATGATTATTATTATTATCATGATTATTATTATTATTATTATTATCATTATTATTATTATTATTATTATTATTATTATTATTATTACTACTACTACTTTTTTACCAACTAGAAGTTCGAACACAAGTTATTACAAGGGATCACTCACTAATATAAAATATCATGATTCCTGGGCTTTATACTTGCGGCAAGTAACTCCAGATTTTCTGTACGATTCTCTTCTTTTGATACCCATTGCATTATCGCAATAGCCGTATACAATTTGTAGAGTGTTTGTGATAAATGGTTTGCTCTGTAATTTAAAGGACAATAAAACTCCCCAAGATTTCAGTATTTCTCGTGCCTCTACAGTCGGTCTGGTTTCTGTATTACACCCCCGGCCTTTCAAGCTTTCACAACCATTTACTTAGGTATCAACCGATGATCTTTTGGGGGGTAAGAATTTAGAATTATATATATATGGCAAGACAGTTTCAGTTCTCTTGGATTCGTCTGAGACTGTTTCATCTATGTTTCTAATCGTGTTTACGAAGTGCTATTTTCTCACTACTTACACGTGGTTGGTTAACGTTAACTAGCTATTGTGTTGGTTTCCGTACTCTAGAATACTTTAAAAATATATTTTTAAAGTATTTCGTCTCTTTTCATCAGCGGCCTGGTTTGCATAGCGTCAACTCTATTTTAAATCTCAATTTCTTTTAGTTTTTTTCGTATCGTTTTCTGAAATGTTCCTAGTGTTCCTACATATATTGGTATTACGTTATTTTCCGTCGTATTCCACATTCTCGTTAGCTATCTTGCAAGCTCCACATATTTACGTAGTTTTCTGACTCTTGAGTTTCTACCTTATAATCTGCTGGGACGGCGAAATCTACTATGTGCCAGTTCTTGCCCTTTTTGTTGACTTTTATACACCCTCGTATTCTTGCGTGGATGTTTATCTGTTTGTATTTTTATGTCCAATTGTGCATTTAGTGTTCAAATATTGGATATGATTTGTATCCATTCCATTTGTGTATATGTTCAATGTGAAATTATTTGCACATTTTCAAGTGTAATACCTTCCCAACAGTGATAGCTGTTTTTGTATTTCTTTTAAGCTAAGATATTATTGCATTCACTAATGCTATGGTTGACTGTTTCTTCTCTTTGGTCACTGCGTCTTTTATTTCTTAGCTTTATTTGTAAGTTGTTCTAATCACGATTCCGTTCTGATCAGGTGTCATTTTCGTTGTCATGGCCATATTTTCTAATACTCAGTGTATTTTGGTTTTCTACATTAGATGACATGTAGTTGCTTCTCTACATTTTTTATTTTGACAACTTTTTGGTTTCCCGTTTCGCTGCTTTCCATATTGTTCACCTACTTTTGACAGCGATAATCAGTCTTTCTAATTTGGGTTATGTATGTTTCTAGTACATTAATTGCATCTACGCAATCTTTCATAATTTCTTATTCCCCGTTTTTTCTTTACATAGATTCGGTTACTACCATCATTTAGATTGAATATGTTATGAATTGTTCTTACTTTCCTGGTACTTTTATCAAACTCTCTGAGTATTTACTAGGCGAACTCTCCTAATGTGTATTCCTTTATTAAGTTCCAACTATCTAATTTAGTTTATAAAAACTTTCTTGTGTTTTTATGTATTGTCTTTTGCTCTGATAATCTGCTGCATTCCGCTTTCAGAATACTCAACAATTTATATTTATCATCTTTCAGTCGGATACTTCTCTGCCTTCCGATTACGTACATTTTCTATTCTGACTTCTATTCTAATATCCTGACTAAATATTATAATAGTTTGCTAGCTCGTGTTTTACACACATGATGTCATTATTTTGTCCTTTGTATCCGTACACTTTTATCCTGTATTGTTTTGATGGCAAAAGATAGTTGCAATAGCGAGTCTTCCGAAGATAAAAAAAAACCTTTGTAAATATATCTTTGCTAGGTATTGTCTTTCACATGTTAGTAAGCGTCTTTATTTTCTTTTTCTTTTATTCATAAAGTTGGGAATTTCGTCTGGTATTTAAAACATATTTACACATTTTGTTATTCCATGTCGTAAGCTTTCTTGTAGTGGATACATGTCATGCCAGTTTTAAAAGATTAAATCGTCGGATCGTCCAAGATGAAACCAAAAACGTAATCTATTTAAATCCGAGGATAACTGAAATGAATCATGGTTTCGAATTTTCAGTTCTTAAACGTAGTGATTCTGTAATCGATAGTTTCTGATATAAAGAGACCAGCGACGAAAAACAGTATTCAACAAGGAGAAAGGTAGCGAAATTCCTAGAGATGGGCTTACATCCCACCTATGGACTGGTAGAAAAAAAGGCATTCGCTACCACCAGTCTTCACAACAGACCGAATCGGAACAACAGCCTGAAAGACACACATGCACATAGACTGAACACATACGCTCATTGAATTACCTGCTAGATACCCTCTTTAAGTGTTAGAAGTTTCTCTGTAAAAGGGTTTGTCAGGACAACCTGATATGAGGATATTTCACACTACAAGTAAACTCTGACCAAATATAAAAAAACACAGTAATTATAGAACGGCTATACACTTGCTCATATAAAGAATGTTGCCGCTCTCCCTAGTGATGCTTCCTTAAGTAACAAAACTTAGCTGGATATTCCACCAGAGTAGATAAATTCTTGTCCTGAAATCCAATAAAACCAAGAGAGCACAAAAAAGATATACTATTACGTAGTACACTGGTCAGTTGGGGGGAGGAAAATTATTGTTATTACCTTCTTTACTAACTAAACGTTTGAGAAATAAAAGAAAACTTTAGTAGAATATATGAATATCTATGTATCTCATATAGAGATAAAGTTTTAGCCGCAGGTAAATGTCCCTTGATTTCTGAGAACATTGATGCATGTAAACTCAAAAAAATAATGCAGAGCAATTATTTTTTGCGTATACAGTATATATAAATAAAAATTAATAATCCATTTTCTTAACATTTTAGCATATACATACAGATGAACAGTTGTACTATTAGCATTTGTATATGACTGTGTAAACTTGTATATATATATATATATATATATATATATATATATATATATATATATATATATATAAACAATTTGTGGGCTTTAGCTCTGTATTTGTCCTTTTTATCAATGAATTGTTCTTCATACTGTTTATACTTGGTCTTGGATTTGTGGGATTTTACTTCCCCACCTAAAATTAGGGAGACAAGGAACTTACAACATGGTGACCCGACTTAGAACACGTCCACTTCAAAATGCTGATATGTAGACGTCTAAGGGGTTCACTGAAGATATTCTCTTAATATGTAACCTTTTGTCATCGAAGATTTGATACTCACATGAGGTTTATTCAATATGTTTAGAAAATTATTTGACCGATATGCTGTTACTGACATTGAAATTATCATTAGACGCGATCAATATTTCTACAAAGTATCCATTTAATTTCGGTTCAGTGTAAATTGTGTTTAACCTAGAAGATATAACATGACTGGTTTCTCAGCAGGTATCGCATTGTTTCTATGATAAACAAATGAGGCTAGTTTAGCATAGAAGTTAAAGTAGAATTTAGTTTGATTGATTCGTGAGAAACCCAAGATCTAAAACGGAAAACCTCGTTATTGGCCGGACGATGGACGACGGTATGTTCTTATTGCACGAACAACTAAAAAAAAGTTAAACTTTGTTATCACGTGTGATGACTGAAAACTCGATTCATGTAATGAAAACGCGCGGATATGGCCGTGAAGTCGAATTGATCACGTGATTGCTGGGCCTTTGTCTCCTCCTTTTCCACAATGTTACGTTACGTTTGAAAGAATACTAATACGGAAACCCATAGGACGTCACTACTTTTTCCTTTCTAGAAAGAAATACTGACTACAAAAATAAAACAGCAGCAGCAGTAACACACGATAATCCTGTTTTTCTTTATTTCTCTCAATGACAATTGTATCATTTACATCTACACGTATTTTAATTCCATTTACTTACCTCGCCAAACAATTGGCCTGTTTTTTTAAGTCTTTTTCCCCAAACGTGACAAATGATACATGCACATAGATTTCAGTATTTCGAAGTGTTTTTGCTGCACATTTTTTGACATCTACATTTGAAAATGATGGAAATGACTGCAGTAATTGTGCCCATTGACTGATTAATGATGTGGCGCCATTTCGGAAAGGAACCGTCACAATTTTTCACAGATCATAAACAACGACTACATCATAAAACATTCGTGTTCATCAGAGACGTTTTATCATTTTGTCGGAGAAAACAAAACGAAAAAAATAAAACGAACATTTGATCGCTATCAATTCAAATTTGTATTAATGTTATTATTGCAAAATTAAAAAAATATTTCATGAACTGAATTTAAAGTAAAATCAACGTAATTAATTGTATTCATGTTTATATTCAAATTAGCGATAAAAATGAACATCACACTTTATTGTGATTAGAAATCCCTCCTTCCTTATCCTCTCTTTTTGCGCATCTCTTACTGTTCATTTCCCTATATATTAATCTTGTGTAATATATCACTCTCTCTCTCTCTCTCTCTCTCTTTCTCTCTCTCTTTCCTTCTTTCTCTCTCTCCCTCTCTCTCTCTACGTGACTTATAGATTCCAAATTTGAAATGAACATTGGTGAAATGTCGGGGGGGGGGGGTCAATGACGATGCAAACAAAACTACTACTACTAATAGTAACAAACATAATAATAATATCTGGGGAGACTTATTGTCACTAAGATTCCAGGGAACGCAACCGGTTATTGTCAGTGAGCAATTACTGATGATGACCATTGTGAGAACTCCTAGTGAGTAAATAATAATTGCTACAAGAAACATTTTGGAGAAACTACTGGACGTAATTACAATTAAACATCTACAAGCAATAATATTGCTACTACACTCCTTACTGCTATTATTATTATTATTATTGATATTATTATTATTAGTAGTAGTAGTAATAGTTGTAGTAATAGTAGTAGTAATAGTAGCTGTAGCTGTAGTAGTAGTAGTAGTAGTAGTAGTAGTAGTAGTAGTATATACTTACTAGGATGTCTCACCCAGGTCATCATCAGTGATTGCTCTTCACTGAATAACCGGTGGTATTCCCTGGAGTCTCAGTGCCAACAGGTCTATCCAGCGTCTTAGTACCCTGCACCTCTTTCAATAACTATTGCAAATAATTTGCGTTATCACAACAGCCGCTTACCATAAATTTCTCGCTGGCTCCAACTATTGATCTTCTCTATGATTTGGAAAGCACTAACTCTTCATAAGGTCGAAATAATCCCTGCACCCTTCCGGTAGATATCTGGTTAGTACTCTCCCTGTTTTGTCGATCCATCCTCTTCGGCTCTTCACAACTATTTTGTGAGGTGTTAGCCGAGGCTGGTGTCACTACATTTGTTTAGAGGGGCAGTTTATGAAATTTATCGCAGTGTCAGTTCTCTTTGGTTAATGTTATCTTTTTGTTTTATTTCTAATGACTAGCTAGTGTATGTGGTTTAGTTACTGCATTCAAATGTAAACATTAGTAAAAGCAAACGATACAGACGCATATTTTCCGACAACACGCATCATAAATTGGTCTAAATCGACACCGAAGCAGATTTGTTTATACAAATTAGATTTCGATAGAAAGCAATGCATGCTAATGAAATAGGGTGAATAACTGTACATATGAGATAAGAAAAGAGAAGGGGAGATGGATGTCATGGCTAAAAGTAGAATAACGATATTTCAGCGTACCAAATGCGTAGCAATTCTATTAACACTAGTAATATGTTCCTTTTTATTATTTTAACATACATCACTTATTTTTAATACATAGCCTCTATTCTTTTTAAACAGATACCCCATATTTTCCAATTTTATTTTTACTTACAAAATGTTATCGTGTGTTTAAACATATTAAAATTTAGAAAATCTTATCAGCATGTGCGATAGAAAATACTCGCTATGAATAACCGGAAATGTAAAATCTAAAATTCAGTGCGTGGATGTGTGGGTATACATAACACATATCCACATAGATTTTTACCTTTTCGTATTATTCTAACTAGTAGTAAAAGTCACTGAATGCCTAGTGATCAGTATTGCGTTGGGTTTTAATAATCAAAATATTACAAAATTATAGGCTAGTAGTGTGTGTGTGTATTTTGAAAATATAATAAAAATGTTTGTAAATTTATTTAAACAACCGATGCTTAATGCTATGGTATCTTATGTATAACGGACTATTTTAAGTCTTCCAATCACCATAAATACTGGGAGCACCTTTTCCTTAGTGTTGAACCGCACCAGTACAGCCACTATTGTTCTCTTTTGTATCATGCTTTTTTTTCAATATACTTGTTTTCTTTAAACTCAGAGTTCGTGTCTTTCTCCCAGGCCCTTTATAGGGGCACAACAACTAACGACGATGCACAGTAAGGGTTTTCTTGAGAAACTTTAAATGGACCACACAACATCTGGCGACGAGGTATTTCGAACACGCCGGACACAGCAACTACATCAAGGGATTCCTGAGAACCTAAAAAAGACTCACAACAACTGGCGACGAGGTAAGTAAGGGTTTTCTTGAGAACCTTAAAACAGACACCAGAATAACAGGCGATGTGGGATTTCAAACTCACACTGCCGCAACAACTGGCAGCAAGGTTATCAGAAATCGCCACAACTTACGACGAAGTATATTAGGTTTTTTTTTTAGAACTTTAAAAAGAACCAACGGCAAATTCACCCGACAGCCTCCCAGTTCGAAAAACTAGCTGTAGCAGCGGATCAAAAGGGAGTAAAAACACGTAAAAAACTTATTGAAGAAAGGTCAGTGATTTTGTATTGCAATTCCGACACTGTGTTAATTAAAACAAAGGGAATATATGATATTTTCTTTTCTCTCCAAAAGAGAAAAGTTATGCCGCGGAAATAGAAAAACTAAAACCGTATTTTTATTTTTTTGTATTGACTAAAATTCTGGCCGTAAATGCTACGGGTACGCGTAGAGCGTACTAAAAAGTGGTTTTATGTAGGTCGAAGAAAAAAGTTCTCTTTTTACAATCAAGATCATGTTAGCAGCGTAAAATAAGAGAAAGTACTTCTAAAAGCCGTATACTATAAGTACACATTGTAAACATGGAAGATATATAATCGACTATGACATAACTACTGAAATTTCAAATGCAACAGTAACAAGAAGATGACGAAAGATTTCTAGTAGGACAAAAAAAGCAGCCGAGGTAGACTTCTTAAACAAAAAAGCCGAGGAAAGGCTACAAAAAACAGACAAAAATCTTCTGGAACGGAAAAAATCCGACTGAAGACTACAAAAACAGACGAAGGACTTCTGGAACAAGATAAAAAATCGAAGGATTACTACAAGCAATGTCGAAAAGGGGTTAAAGTAACGAAAACGATAATATTTTTCCGCAGAATGCCGTTTGGAGTGCAATTTACAATGTCACTTATTCACCAAACGTGGATCAAACCGCTGTTTCATTTTTCAAAAGGTATGGAAATCTCTAGAAAATTGATTGTGAAAATCGGTCAGACTCTAAAAATAGTTCGCGTATTGCTCTGAAAATTAGGGACCAATGGACATATCAAATTCGTGGACTATATTTTACCCCTGAAAAATTAGCAAACTTGTTTTTTCTGAAGCGGTTAAACTTTAAATCGAACACTTCAGCCCTAATAATTATCTGCTCCACAAACGGTAGAAGTTCTTGAATTTAGTGAGGAAAATGGCAAATATCACGCAACGTTCGCGTCAATCATTAATAAACACTGTGACGATTTAAAATAAGCTGAACATAGAGCGGATAACATTAAATGTTTAACTTCCGTATCAGCCAAACACGCAGAAATCAGACGTAGGGTTCTGAACAAGTTAGTAAGTGAACCAAATTTTACATTATAGAAAGTAGCCGAAGACTGCCCGAGATTTATAAGTGTTAAACAAGATTCGAAAGACATTGAAGAGTCGGGCATTGCGAACATAAAAAATGTACGCCAGAAAACACCTTGCAACTCTCTTTCAAAAACAACTGACAAAATGGAGATTATTATCACGCTCATACAAAAAAAGCCAGCACAAATTAGTAGGATAAAATACCACTAGGCCCTGTTTCTGTTGCGGATACCTGTATTATGTAATAGATTGTCCATACTGTTTTAAAACTTGTCTAACTTGTAATAAAGTCAGACACAATAGTTCACATTGCAGAACGAATAGAGGAAATAAAACTTAATGAACAGGACGGCAGAATCATAAGCAACTATGTACAGGCATTATTATCAACATGCATACATGGAGAGGCTAAAACACACACCAAATAGACAGAACAATGACTGTTGAAAAATTAAATTCAAGGGAAATTCATTATATAAATTACTTTAAACAGAACGACCATAAAAGTAAAAATGTTCGTATTACACAAATACCAACAATTAATTTGGCACAGACTTATTACAACTGTTTAACCTATGTGGTTACTAACCAGCATTTTTGTCTAGAAAATAACTAATCGGAGGACCTAGTCAGAAAAACGAAAGAAGGAATGTATTTTAAACATTAAAAATCGTATGAAATGGACTCAAAATAAATTGTCGGCAGAAATTACAGCACATAAGGGCACAAAATTCACGCCTCAAATAGCTACCACTTAACTGAAAAATATTAAGTTTAATTCCTTGGATAAGCAGTTGAAGTTAACATTTTTATAATCAGTTTGTATTCGAGAATCCGACCCATATTTGAAAAACACGAGTTTAATTCAAATGAAACAACCCTTTCACTATTATATAATGTCTCAGCTATTAAATATCATTTCAAATTTCCTTAAAATCTTAGGTGAGACAATGAAGACAAAGTAAATCATAGTAGCCTATATATATGCTATAAATATATTATTCTCTTGGTATCAATGGCAGAACTCCATAATTAGCAGGAACAAGATGATTGGTAACTATGTCAATTACAGTCTTGTTCAGCGTGTTTTCATAACAAACAAAAAATTATTTAAAATATTTTAGATGAGCGTTATCCTAAAATCAGTTCGTCAGCTTTTGAGATGTTTTGTTTGCATCGTGATGGGAGTCTAGTCATCACTTATGACGGGATTATGCAACAAATATTGCTGGGTTACGGGCCTTACTGAATAGTTGCTTTGATTTGCGTAATATGAGTTGGTTAAATATGGCGCTGAATCATTTTGGATGGCTGCGTTTTATTTGACTGTGCTACAGTAAACATTGTTGCCATTTTTTAATCACCAGAATGTACTGCATTCGTTTCGAATATAACTTTTCGCACGCAGACGGGAGGGAGGGGGACATGACATGGCGATATGTTTATTTGTGTAACATATTAAAATATAATCTTCATAAAAATCTATGTAGAATTCAAGTTGAACATATAATTCAAAACAGTTATATTTTATAAAGGAATAAACATGGATATTACACAATTCTGAAGGATTCAGTTTAAATACGCTTCGAATAAAATATCGTAAGTCAAGTATTGAATTTTAATCTAAAGACATTCATGCCACTGTCAGTGGAAGCAAGTTCGTTATTTTGACGGAATACCTAAGTGTTGGATTATTTATCTATTATCAAGTAATGCCACTAAAACGTACATAGCTATTGAACATAAAACTCGGGAGATAGTTCCATACGTCCTTGCCAAGAATATTAGTTTTATTTCAAGCAGCAGAAACCATGAATTTAATCCTGAATACGCAGGTGTTTGTTATCAATTTCTTCGAATTTCTGTCAGTTGCATGTCAGTTATCAATTACAATATAAAACGGCTATGAAAGTACGTGATTATGTCTTTTTATACCACGAAAATAATTCAGAAATAAATTATTTCAAATAATAAATATTTGATATAAGTTGATTGCAACAGTCTACACTAGAATCTTGATCTGTGAGATCAGTTAAACATTTGAAGACACAAAAATATAACGTCAGATCTAATTGAATTGAATTACTGTTTTCCCATCAAGATTTTCAACCATTAACCCTACTTCACTTATCTGTTATTTTCAATGGCGAAATTATTTAGCTACATTTCTTTTGCAAACATGACTTTTTTTCTTATTCTCAGGTGAGAGATCGATTGTTTAAACTTTTCTTCCGTCTCTTCTCTTAACTCTCGCTCTCTTAAACTAAAACAAAATAATGAGAAAGACAAACAAAGCAACATGTTTTAAAGTTTGGACAGAATATGAAACAATTGAGTTACGGAAATTATTAATATGTAACAATTGCTCCAGGAAGTGTTGACAGATGTTTTACTGAAACTTTTATTTTCATGAAGTCGACCCAACTTTAACAATTAATTTCATTTAAGAAATATGATGTTGTATATTTTGCTGGCACTTCTACCGTTTATACACGTGGTTCGGTTAGTATAAGCGAAGAACTCATCGCGTTTATTTGTCATTGGTTTTATTTGAACAATTGCTGTCAGTGAGACGCGCAACGTCCACCATGGAAACGAAATTGGCTATAAAGTGTTAGAGGATCTTCTTTTCTCATAACAGTCAGATAGGAGAAATAACAACAGTAACAAGACTAAATCATAGAAATATTGATAAACTTGAGCAAAGGTAATTCTAGCCATTAGTCTCAGAGAGGTTTTGAAGCGAATATTCATGTTCGTTGAAGACGGACATATTTGCTGATGTGTAGAGCCATAAAGTTTACTCTGCTAGATATAATGCGTTGCTCATTCTGGCAATATTGGTTTTGACCTGAATTTGCCCCCATAACAAGCATTGAAGTGTAACAAAGTTCAATTACGTAACATTGTCACTTGCATTGAACAGTGCGTATCGATTTCCATACTATATCTCACATCAGGTGATATACATTATTCTCCAGATGTCTAATTTCTTATACATCTGAAATTATAAAATTGACTGTATATTGTGTATATCATCTAAATTTGTTTCCCTGTATTTTCGGTTGAACCCTACATATTTATTTTCATGTAGCTGTATTCTTGTCATATTCTTTTAGTGAAAATGACAACACAGGATATCATGCAATGAACGGTGCAATAATGTACATGTATTAAACAAATACATTTTAATAAATGTCTTATTATATAACACATGTTTCATTTAATATATAAACAACACTTATGGCGGTATTATATCGTTCAATGCCGAATAAAGTTCCATGAACTTGGCCATTTAAATTACATCTTCACCGTGGAATAAATTAATTGCGTTACAATGGTGTTGATTTCAATTAGGAATTTAACTTAATACGAGACATTTTTGATAAAACAAAACAATTTGATTTATTATCGAATTGTTTAACGATAGATGTATGCTAAGCTGTTGACAATACGAATAGATTGATTTCAGATATACATTTTGAAACCGATCTATAAAGTTTCCAGTTTTCCGGAGACAAAATTATTAAGTAATTATGTGAAAATGTTGACTTGAAGAGCATTCTGATCTGTAAGCATATAGTGTTTGAACAGATTATTGCACACATATTTCTATGTTGTTTCCTATTAAGAGATGTTCACCAAAAGAAGTTAAGCCAATTCTAACTTTAGTAACGCTTTATTTTTTAATTTGTTCGAGAAAGTGAAAAAGTTTCATAAGTAGTATAAATGATTATTGTAATAAATGAATTTATTGAACAAAAATAAATGATGTTGCAAATGTGCAACATATAGTATGACGTTTTACATTTATAAAACCCACTACAATATATGCACTTAAATAATCATAATACACGAGAAAATCATGAAATAATTTTTACTTACAATTATAATAACCAGATATAAAAGTTTAGGCCACTGAATTAGGCGTATAGCACACCGAGGACACTCGCCCGTCACATCGAAGATACTAGCAGATGTGTTGATGCAACATCATAGTAATACCTACTCACACTTTCAAACAAGTTCGTTGCAGATGTGAAACAAGTTGAAGTTGTACACATTTTCGTTGAATAGTATATTAAATATTCATTTTGTTGGAATCTGTCATATTTGAAACAAAAAATCATGTAAAGGTTAATATTAATCTTAAATTCAATCTTTCTAAATATATAAGTACATCAGTATATATTAACGCAATCTCCCAATAGGGGAATAGGAAAATAATCTGAATGTAACTAAATAACGCATCTGCTTTACATCTACGTATGCACATTCGTATACAATTAATTATGTTCGTTAACTTTATAATGCATATCAAGTTTTAAAATACAACCTCCAATATTCTCGGATACAGTCAATGGTTAAGAATATGAATATAACGCTTACACTAGTAATAAAATGTTTCTTCACTAAACTAGACTAAACTCACTCAACTAATAAAAATAAAGTATCTCTTTTTCTAGTTAAACTTAAAATTAATATAATGAACAATGGAATAGCGCAGAAGGATTATTTTCTACATACATAAAACTCGGAAAACTCGAAGATAACTCAGTGCCAATGTCATTGGGGCTTCTATTATCGGCAATGCATTTTGGAACATTTAGAATTATCATTACTTGATAACGAGACCGCGAATAATTATTTAGTTGTCACATCCACCTGGGGAAAAATAAATACATTTCTTTACAATTTACCCGAGGGAGAAATGTTGTTTTCATATCTTTAGAAATATCCAAAACTATCAAATTAAAAGATTCTATTTGAAACTGTGCATTCATCGTTTAGCTATCTTATCTAGATCGATGTTGTCATCCGTTCGAGGTATTTATCAAAGAAAAAAATGAAATAACAAAGTGAAAATAAATAATAAGTCTACTAACGTTAAGCATTCTATGACTCAAGCGTCGTTACTTTGTGGTCCACAATGATGGTATACACAATGATAATGGAATATCGAAACAATCATCGTATACAATGACAATTAAATATAAAAGCAAGCATTGTATACAACCATAATTGAATTTTGTACGATGGAGTAGTTTATGAAATTTTTATTTTGCAGTTTCTATTCCTTGAGTTCTTGTGGTGCTTTTTTATGTGGTTTTGTTTTCTTTCTATTGCACCTTGCATGTGATTGGTTAGTCTTCGTAGTCTATGTGGAAAGGTTTCCACAGTCAACGATTTTCCTTAAGATGTCAGCTGTTTTTATTATTGCCGTCCGTTGTATGGTCTCAGTCTTTCCTTTGATTCCAATTTCGTCCAGTTCTTTTTCCAAGTTCTTCGGAACTGTTCCTAGTGCTCCTAATTTTTATAGAATATGGCAGCAATCATTATATAAGATGATAATTGAATATGGTAGAAATCATTGTATAGGATGATAATTAAATATGCCGTATTCATTGTATACGCTGAAAATTACATATTGGCAGAAATCATGGTATACAATGATAATGGAATATGGCAGCAATAAACATAAACGGGGAGTATTCTATACGGCAGCTCTCATTGTATGCAATAACAATTGAATATGGTAGAAATCATTGTATACAATAAAATATACTATGTTAGAAATAACAAAATAGGGTGGCATTCATCATATACGAAAGTTAATTCTATATAGTAGTAACGATCGCATAAAATGGCTATTGAATCTTAAATAAATAACTGTATAAAGGTACATTCGAATATAACAGCTATCATTGTATACACTGCACATTGAATATGGCAGAAACTTTAATATTGCAGCTATGATCGTATACGAAGATAAATAGGTGCTCATATCGATCCTGAACCTGTTTTCGTGACGTTCGACTCGGAAGCGTTCGGCTGTTCTACGCAAACGCCCGAGAGTTGACGAGCCGATTTGTACCAGACGACATTTTTGATACGGTGCTGCGTCCTATGATAATACTGTTTTGCTTGTTTTTTTTGTTTTTTTTGTTAGGGTTACGGTTAGGGTTTAGGGTTAGGGTTAGGGTTTAGGGTTAGGGTTAGGGTAAGAACGTTTGCGTAGGACAGCCGAACGATTGCGAGTCGAACGTCACGAAAGCTGGTTCCGGATCGATATCAGTACCGATAAATATATATAGCAGTAATCATCGCATGTAATGACTATTAAATATAAAATACATAACTGCATACGAGTAAAATTGAATACTACAGCAATCATTGTATACGATGAACATTGAATATCGCAGCAATCGTTGTATACGATGACAATTGACCATCGTAGCAATCGTTGTATACGACGAACATCGAATATGGTAGCAATCATTGTATACGATGACAATTACATATAACAGCAATTATTGCATACAATAACAATTGTATATCGCAGTAATCATTAGATAGTGTGACAATTGAATATGGCAGCAATCAGTATATACGATGCCAATTAAATATGGAAGCAACCTCTGTATACGATGACAATTTAATATCGCAGTAATCATTGTATGGGATGACAACTAAATATGACAGAAACCATTGTATACGATTACAATCGAATATAGAAGAAAATCATTGTATACGAGCACAATTGAATATGACAGCCATCAATGTATATGATGACACATAAACATGTCAACAATCATTGTGTACAAAGATAATTGAATATAGCAGCAATGAATGTATACGATTAAAATGAATATGGCAGAAATAATTGCATAACAGGATGCTGTGTTACCTCTTAGTGAGAAGGCTATCTTTAGCCTTTGTAGGAGAGTGATGGTGTCACGGTAAAAACACCAGTTTATAGTAAACCACGTAACCATTTCAGGGGTAGACTCTTTTTAGCCGGCCTAGTAACCCGTTTCGATCTCTATTAGGCTGTAGATGTGCTTTTTGTAGCTAGCCTGTTGTGAGCCCAGAGGATTGAATGCTGGACGTGGCGTCTTTAGCAGGTTTGGTTTGACTCTTAATTATTCTCCGTTTCTGTCTCTTTTAATTGTTATGACTCTTACAAATCCACAAAACAAACACATTACTGTTTTGTATAGTAACATCAGGGTGGTCGCGTCAAACCGTCCTGATGTTCAGTCCTTTCTCTTGGGTAAATCTTCTCGCATCCTTTCCCTTTTGTGAGACTAATATGTATACTTCTATTGATAGCAACGATCTACATGTAGATGGTCATTTATTTCTTGTCCGCTTAGACTCTTCCACGCATTTGCATGCTCTTGCTCTTTTTCTTCACAAGTATCTCCTAATTGCATATGTCCACAGTCTTCAATCTCATGGGGGTCTTTTATTTGTCTGAATTTGTTTTTGCTGCACTATACTTCCTATTTGTTCTTTTTGTACACTTCCCCTTCTGACAATGAATGCTCTGTTGCTGATTCTATATCCAGCAGTATTAATAGTTCATTGCAACTTCATCCGTCAAGCTCCATCTTTGTTTTGATAACTTTAATGCTCATCATTCTGACTGGCTCCCTGACTCTAACCGCACTGATCTAGCTTGTGAACTATGTCTTGACTTTTCTATCTTATGACTTCTCTTAAATTGTAACATTCCATACACGCTTTTCTAGTAATGATCTTCATAAACCATCCTTACTTGATCTTTTCTCACTTCTGTTTCTATTTCCTCTTCTTCTCCATTGGGTTTATTTGATCATGCTGTTGTTTATCTTGAAAGCGATTTTTTTCTATTGCTCGTCCTATTCAGAGAAAGGCTGATTGATATCGGCTTCGCAGCTTCCAATGCGACGTTCCATGGGGCCCTATCTTGGATTTGTCTCTGGTTGCTGCTGCTAGGATATTTGATAGTTTCTACTTTGATTTAACACATTCATTGCTCATCGTAAGTTTCAAACCAATTCTTCTCCCTGATGTTCATTTGTTTGTGTTCTGGCACTGCTCATCGTAACCGTTACTTTAATAAGTATCGTCTGGATGGTTGTAAGGCTTCTAGACAATCCTACAGAATAGATAGCAATGCCTGCAAGAGAGCAATCTCAGAGGCTAAGTTTAGATAATCACAAAAAATGTATGATTCTTATTTCATTAGGTTGACTCTAAAGATTTTTGGAGAACTTACAAAAGTGTTATTAATGGGGTAAGTTTGCTATTCCTCCTCTGTTTAATAATGTTCAGCTTATTTGATCTTCTGAAGATAAGGCTGATTTCTTTGCCCGTCTTTTTGTTGGCAGTTCTTCTTTTGATCACTCTGATACTGTTCTTCCTAGTTTTTCATTTGAAAACTGATCAGTATCTTGACCCGCTACTATCACTCCAAACAGGGTAACTAAGGTTCTTTCAGATCTTAGTCAATCGAATTACTTCTGGTCGAGATATAATTCTTTTTGTCATTCTCTAACATTGTGCGCCTGAACTTTCTTGTATCTTCTCGAAATTCTTCAATCTTTGTTTGTCTCAGTCTTGCTTTCCATTCTTGTTGGAAGGAATCCTCTTTTGTTCTAATCTATAGAAATGCAGAAAGTCGCTCTGACCTAAATAAATAGCGCCCTGTTAGTCTCCTCTCTGTTATTAGCAAAGTTTTTGACAGGTTAGTCTACTGTATACGATGAATTATAATTATTGTATACGATAACAACTGAATATAGTTACAATCATTGTGTACGATGCCAATCAAATATGAAACAATAATTGCATACAATTGCAATTGATTTGTGTAGCAATTATTGTATATGAATAGAATTAAATATAATTGCATAAGGTAACTGAAAACGGGAATTTCAAAGTCTATTACTATACTCCAAACGCTAAAGAAAAAAGAAACGCAGTTCGGTTCAAATCCTGTAGAAGCACCAACAACCTCTATATAACTTCGAGTTGATTCTAGCTCAAGATAATCACTTCCGCCACAGTAACATTGCAGCGGTAATTTCATACGATTAGAAATGATTATAACATCACTTATTTTATACGATGCGTTCTGTATATTGATGATAATTTAACGTGGCAGCAATGATTGAATACGATTATCATTTAATACGATGTTATTTTGATATAGCAGCAATCTTTGTATACGATGATAATTAAAATACGCATCAATCATTGTATTTGATGACAATTGATCATACAAGCAATCATTGTATGATATAGGAATTGTATATACCTGACTTCATTCATTGAATACGATAACAATTACATATGCAGCAATCATTGCATACGTTAACAATTGAATATGGGAGCAATCAATTTATTATGGTGACAATTAGGGACGACGATTATAATTGAATATGGCTGACATCATTGTATATGATTATAATTAAATATAGTCATTGTAAACGATGAAACCTGTATATGGCAGTAATAACTACATACAACGATCACTGAATATTGCAGCAATCACTATATACCATAATAAATTGATATGGAATTACTTTTTTTATACGATGACAATATAATATGACATTTATCATTGTATTCGAACGCAATTGTATATGGAGGTAGTCATTTTATACGATGAATATTAAATATGACAGCAATCATTAAATACGATGACACTTTAATTAGAGCAGCAATCTTAAAAATCAAAGTAAAATCAAACATGCAACGATTTTTACTATTATAATTAAATATTGTAGCAATAAGGGCATACGGTAACAATTGAATATAGCAGCAACTATTGTATACGATGACAATAGCAGCCAGCATTATATACAATTAAAATCAAATATTGCACTCATATTTTGTACGATTATTATTGAATACATAAGCAATGATTCGAGGCGATGACTAGTGAACATGTCAGAAATCTTAGTATACGATTACAATTGAATATGTCAGCAATAACTGTATCAGATTACAACAGAATTACAATTATTGTATACGATGATCTTTGAATATAGTATGGATAATTTTATACGATGAAAAGTAATGTTGAAGTGATTAGTTTATAAGTATTGAATATAGCAACTATCATTGAACACGATTACAATTTAATATGCAGCCATCTTTGTAGTAGATAACAATTGAATTTAGTAGAAAAAATTTAATACGATAAGAATTGAATACATCAGCAATTATTGTCTACGATGAGAAGTGAATATAGCATCAATCTGTGTATACGTGACAATAATTGAATCGAATGAGAATTAAATATTTAAGCAATCATTGTGTACGATAATGATTGAATATGGCTTCAATTATTGTGGACGATGAGAATTAAATGTGGCAGCAATCATGGTACTTTATGTCAATTGAATATATAGCAAGGATGGTATAAAACAATTATTGCATATGGCTGCAATTATTGTATACGATTACAATTATATCTAGCATGAATTATGGTTTACAATTATAATTGAATATAGATACACTCGTTATACATGGTGACAATAGAAAATGTCATTAACTATTGTATACGATGCTAATTTAATATATTAGCAACAGTCATATACGATGACAATTTAATATGACATCAATCATTGTGTACGATTAAAATTGAATATGCACTAATTATTGTATACGATGAGCAGTGAATAGTGCAGCAATCGTTGTTTATTATTGTATAAACTTATTAGTGAAAATTGAGAAAACTATTTTATACGATAATAATTGAATATTACATCTAAGATTGTATATGTTAATAAATTAATGGCAGTAATCGGTGTATACAGAGACAATTGAATATATACAAAAACATTGCATACAATTAGACTTGAATATAACAGAAAACATTGTCGAAGACGACAATTTAATATTGTGGCTACAATCGTGTACGGTGACAACTGAATGTGTTATAAACTCTTGAATAGAAAGGGAATTGAATATGCCAGAAATATTTTTATACAATGAAAACTAAAATTATCAACAATTGCTATATACGATGACAATTGAATATAGCAGCAATCATTGTATACGATGACAATTTAATATGGCAGCAATGCGTTATATGATTATAATGACTATAGCTGCAATCATTGTATACTATGAATATGGTAGTAATTATTGTATTCGATTACAATGAAACATGGTAGCCATCATTATACACAATTACAACTCAATGTGGCAGCTATTATTGTATCTATTTACAATTCAATATAACAGCAATTGAATTTCGAAGCAAGCATTGTATAATGAAACAATTAGAAAATGTCGGCAATTATTATAAACGATGACAATTGAATATTGTCGCATTCGATGATGATTACATAAAGAATTGATCACTTTATACAATGATAATTACATATGCAATTTATCACTTTATACAATTAGAATTGTATATGGCATTGATCAGCGTATACGATGATAATTGAATATTGCAGCTATCATGGTACACGATGACAATTCAATATAGTAACAATCATTGAATACAATGACCATATGCCAGACATCTTTGTAATACGATTAATATTTAAAATGGGAGCAATTATTTCAAACGTTGACACATGATTATGGTATCAATCATTGATTTGATTATGATTTAATTCAGAAAAATCATTGTATATAATCATAATTTAATCTAGCAGTAATCATTGCCAAAATTTTACATGGCAGCAGTTATTGCATACGATGCGAATAGAATATAGCGAGCATCCTAGTATATGCTGATAACTTAGTATGGCAGCAATTATTGAATACACTGACAATTGAATATAGCAGCAATCATTGTATGCGGTGACAACTGAAACAATTTTATAGATGCCCATTTAATACGGCAGCAATCTTTATATTTAAAGATTATTTCTTATGGCAGCAAGGATTGTATGCAGTAACAATTGAATATGACAGCATACATTGTATACCATAATAATTAGATATCGCAACAATCAGTGTATACTATTAAAACGGAATATGGCAGCAATCATTGTTTTTTATGACGTTTCAAATTTGGCAGCAATCATTGTATACGATAACAGTTGAATTTTCTAACAATCATCGTATACGTTGACAATTAAATATAACAGCAACCATTCTATGCAATGAAAATTTTATCTAGTAGAAATAATTGTATACGATTACAATTGAATCTACACGCAATCATTGTATACTATGACAATAAAGTATGCCAGCAATGATTATATATGATTATATATGATACCAGTTATCATAATATGGCAGCAATCATTGTATTTTATGACAATTAACTTTAGCATATATCATTGTATACGATGGCAATAACAATTGAATATGGCAGCAATGATTGTATGCAATCATAATTTAATATGGAAGCGCGCATCGTATACAATGACAATTGAATATGACAGCAATCATTGACGCGGCGGACTGGCTAAGGATTATGGTGACATTCATTATACGACTCGTTTTATTAAGTATCGGATTTAAAAAGTTAAGTTTAACATATGTAATTTTTTTTTCTCCTGCAGCATAAAACAATAAAAACAATGCTCAAAACTGTTAAGATTAAATTCAGTTTACGCATTGAACAACTCACTCATTATTTTAAGAAAGTATTGAGTTATTCGTTTTCGCATAGAAGCGTTTGTATCTTACATTGAAAACTGCCTATATTGTAAAGTGGAAGTAAGCCACACACTTAGCCACCAGATATATTTGCTTGTCGTATAATTTTTTAAATTGTATAATCAAGAATGTGCAAAATAAATTCGCGTGTAATACTACTTATTCCACTTTACTTAACATACTGAATATATCTCGTGACAAAAAAAAACATGGCGGATTTTAGTTTCAGGGAAACAACCTCTTCAAGTAGATTAATGCAAAGTGTTAGATTCTACGCCGATGTTTGATTAGGTGTGCAATTCAACGGGAAAAGACAAAAATAGGATAACATAGAACAATGCATTGTGTTGTACTCTGATAATCATATACAAACGTATAAAATCGTTATGAGCGATATTTCTTTTTCACTGTTTTGCTTATTGCAATAAGTTTACGTGTTTAAAAAAGTATCATACACATATACGAAATCAGCACAGTCACGGATATTTTCATTATCTCACAAATGTTTTACAAAGAAAAAACGTACATTGAATTTCGACCCCTTGTGAACGAGTTGTTATTCCGCACTTCTCAACATGTTGTTATTCCGCACTTCTCAGGCGTTGTGTGTGGACACCGAGCTAAATAGCGCCGCCAACCGCAGTACATCGCAGGGCGACTATGGCAAAAGCCCCTTGAATGACAGTCACAAATAAGGTGGACGGAAATCAGGGAGGGGTTTCTCCTCCGGGAGTGATCAAAAACGCTGATTGTGATGGTGATGATATATATATATATATATATATATATATATATATATATATATTTATATATATACATATATATATATATATATATATGTATATATATTTATAAATATTTATATATATATATATATATATAAATATATATATATATATATATATATATATTACGTATGTAAATGGAGGAAACTCTCCAATGTTCAGGGAGCAAACATTACCAGATGCTGTAGCACTACCATTTATCGCTTACAATAACAACAAAAATGACGGCATTATATATATATATATATATATATATATATATATATATATATATATATATATATATATATATATATATATATGATAATTTTATTAACACAGACATGTACAAAATCTGCGACACTGGCATGTCGATGTTATCGATCAACAGTTACTATAAACTGAGATCTCATCAGGCAGAGTTAGAATCCGATCTTAACCTCAGATCATATTTGGAGAGAATGAAGTGGAGGGATAGAGAAAGAGAAGAAGAAGGAAAGAAATTTAACATTTCAAAAATTAAAGCCGTTAAAAAATTAAAAATTAAAAAATCTAAAAATCTAAGAAACAAAAAACAGAAAACAAAAATCTAAAATCTAGAATCTGAAACAAACAGGGCAAATAAATAAATAAATAAATAAATAAATAAAAATATAAGGTGGAAAGAGGAACAAATAATGATGAGGGGAGAGGTGGTGGGGAGGTAGACACATAGAGGAAAAAGAAGGAGAGAGAGAGGGCGTCTGTTGATTCAGATCGAGAGGGAAGGAGGGGGGGGTAGACATGCACGAATCAAGTGTCAAAAAACCGTCGAGTTTATAAATGTATTTTTCCAAGTGAACTGTAATATTGTGTATATGTGTGTATGCGTGCGGGCAAACTGGTCTGATTGTTGTGGTGGTGGGGCGGTGATCAAATGTGTCGAGATTCTGGGTTTATATTGTCTTTATAATTTGTCTGGAGTTAATTTGAATAAATAAGTATATTCGTTAAATGTAACAGGAATAGTAGTAATAATAATAATAATAATAATAATAATAATAATAATAATAATAATAATAATAGATACCCCTAATAATTGAGGTAAATTAATTGAAATAATAAATGAATGATAATAAAAAATGATAATAAAAATACTAAAAAAATATAACTAAAGAATAACTAGAAAATGCCGGCGTTATTAGTTATTATTAATAATAATAATAATAATAATAATAATAATAATAATAATAATAATAATAATAATAGATACCCCTAATAATTGAGGTGAAATAATGAATATAATAATAAATGAAGTATAATAAAAATACTAAAAAATATTAAAAAATATTAAAAAATATATAACTAAAAGAGTAACTGGAAAATGCCGGCGTTATTAATTAATAATAATAATAATAATAATAATAATAATAATAATAATAATAATAATAATAATAATAATAATAATAATAGTAGTAGTAATAATAATAATAGTAGTAATAATAATAGTAATAATAATAGTGGTCAATAATATTTAAGAGTTTATAAAAATAATAGTTTAGGAAAGAAATAGAATACTTAAGAAATATTAGGAATCCTAGGAGGTAGTGATTATCATAATAATATTAAATAATGATAAGATAATGTTTGCCGATATTATGATATAAGTTAATGGTTGCAATAATGTTGATCATATAAAAATAGTTGTTTAACAGACAACAGTAATCAGAGTGGTAATCCCAGTAATCTTAACAATAGTAATGATGATAGTGAAAAATTATAGAAGTAGTCATAATGGTGGCAATAATAGTAATAATCGCGACACATTTGATCACCGCCCCACCACCACAACAATCAGACCAGTTTGCCCGCACGCATACACACATATATACAATATTACAGTTCACTTGGAAAAATACATTTATAAACTCGACGGTTTTTTGACACTTGATTCGTGCATGTCTACCCCCCCTCCTTCCCTCTCGATCTGAATCAACAGACGCCCTCTCTCTCTCCTTCTTTTTCCTCTATGTGTCTACCTCCCCACCACCTCTCCCCTCATCATTATTTGTTCCTCTTTCCACCTTATATTTTTATTTATTTATTTATTTATTTATTTATTTATTTATTTATTTATTTGCCCTGTTTGTTTCAGATTCTAGATTTTAGATTTTTGTTTTCTGTTTTTTTGTTTCTTAGATTTTTAGATTTTTTAATTTTTAATTTTTTAACGGCTTTAATTTTTGAAATGTTAAATTTCTTTCCTTCTTCTTCTTCTCTTTCTCTATCCCTGCACTTCATTCTCTCCAAATATGATCTGAGGTTAAGATCGGATTCTAACTCTGCCTGATGAGATCTCAGTTTATAGTAACTGTTGATCGATAACATCGACATGCCAGTGTCGCAGATTTTGTACATGTCTGTGTAAATAAAATTATCATATATAAAGCTCTATTTTGATATTGAGCACTTTTTATAAACCCGGTTAAAATTCTCTGGATTACCACCCTGTAGATAATTTTCACCTGGATTATTACCATTATTATATATATATATATATATATATATATATATATATATATATATATATATATATATATATATATTAAAAACCTACATGTAGCTACCGTAATTAACAATAGTTTGGGTCTACCGTAAAATTATTATTTTACTCACAATTCTGTAAATTGTTACGTTCAAATGGAATTTAATTAATTAATTTATTATATGAACATATTCCTAACGTCTTTCAAATGATAGGAATACATGTCTTAAAGCAATCATACATCATTTATTTGAGGCGCATGTTTTATGCACTCTCTGATGATGTAAACACTTGTTCTTAAGAATCAGATTTTGACCGTCCAGTTTTCCTTCTTGGCCTTTTAGCTGAGGTCGAAGTGTAGTATCTGTTCCGATGGATGCTACAATTTTCCTGTGCAGTTCTAGGATTTCCACCCTCCTATACGTTGCATTCTCTTTTAGAAGGTGTTACTTTACTGCTAATCGCCTAAGGCACCCCTACCAGAGAATGCCGACGAGGCTGCTCAAGCATATTTGTAGGCCGGAATGCGCTAATCCTAGTGCGCTGGCTAAACACACCTGACATTGTGTCTAGCCTCCTGGAGAGGAGGTAAATAAAAAATACTTTGACCTTTTGTCTAACCTCATTGAGGTAAATAACTTCGCCATCCAATTTTATTCACGGTATACATGACATCCGAATAGGAATATAGATCGGATATGTAGACCTCGTAAATATACAGTTTCTCCTGTCGAAAATACTTATATTTACAACTATATACTCTTGTTCATGTAACTTGTTTTTAGCAAGTAATAGAGTCCAGATTAATCTAAAAACAATACTTGATCGTAATCTTCGGTTACCCACGCTTAATGCACTGTTACCAAATCCAAGGCCCTTTGATTGAATTGTTAGACAAATAGCAGGTGTGCCCTTTTTCAAATAAGACTGGGCATATATTCTTGAAAGAATTTATAGTGATACATTATGATTAAATGGTCATCCCAATCAATTGTTTTCCTTGAGTGGTCAATCTTTACTTTTCTTGAAACAATATATTTTTTCATCGAATCAATGTACACATCTATTTTACCACAACGTAAATTGTATGTCACATGCTAGCTCATAATGACCGAATGTGTTGAGCTAGAATTTGAGTTTTCTGTCATTTTGAAGGTGATGATTTAGTACTTAATTTATAAACTTATCCCCTTAAAAATTACTATCAAATATAAAGTCCTTTTAATGCATGGCTTTACTAGTTAAAATTTGAAACAATATAACTTGTTGTTATAGTTAATTGCTTACATTCGAATATTCGTTTAAGATATTAGAGTATGCGTTAAATTAGTTGAATAATCTATTCTTTATTTCTTTAAGTTGCAAATGAAATTAATAAATAATTAAATTGAAACCTAATTGATATTAAATTAATACTTATTAGGGTTTTGTTCAACCTTTTAAGCCGCTCTTGTCGTATATTTGTTTACTCATTGTTCTGATGGATGAAGCAAGAGTCTTATTCCCCATCAAAAACAAATCAAACATAACTCATTAAAACAATAATATTACATTTTACAAAAAATCTTTGTTGTCATTTCTGAATCCATTGATAGATTTATTGTCAAGGTGGTATTATGCCTATTTTACTGCATTCACAAATAAATGGAATCTAACTCTGCACTCGTGTGCATGATACTAAATGCAATTCTTTTTCAAATGTATGAGTTATACTGTAGTTTTCTTTCCGTTTTGAAGAAGAACGTGTGCATAACGAGGGTACACTTCTATAAGTTCACCCTCTTCTACAATAGGTTCGTACTTTGATAGTCTGTCATTTTGTTTCAGAAATACCTTACCTGGTATTTATAGCCATGTCGGAATAGAACAGTCACTTGAGGATCTACTGAATAGCCGTTTATGAGAAGTAGCAGTTTTAGCTGCTAAAAGCAGTGTGCGTATGGGATAAACATCATCTGCCAAGATATTCTCCCATAGATTTATATATAAGCGTTGTGTTTTAAGTGCTAGAGTTATTGATGTCCATACTATCCATATTATACTGTTCGCACTGGCTATTTCATTTGGAATTATAAGGCGTAGTTAAACTACTTTAAATTTCACGCTAATATAAGAAGGCTTTCACTTCGGCAGACATGAAGCTAGTACCCCTGTCCGAATGCACGTACATTGGAATATCGAACATGACAAAGAGTTCGGTAAGGCTTTTATAAGAGTTTGCGATGAGATATAACGACAAACAAATGACAAAATGGAAGCGAGAATATTCGTCAGTTACTGCAAGTAGAAACCGGTTACGAGCGGAAGATGTCAGGGGTTATTTTAAGTCAATGCTGAGCCTTTCAAAGAGCATGGTGGCTTTGATTAGAGGCAGAGCACCAGGATGGTAACATCTAGGATTACCTTCCGCGCATACAGTGCACGTAGTAGATACTGTCTTTACATCCTCTACGGAGAAAGGGAGGTTTCTCGTCCTAAGAAATCATGGTGACAAAGAGAGGTGTGTAATTTCACTAGAGTATTCAAAAATACAGTAGAACAATAAGCAGTTGACAGCGTAGCTGCCGTGAAATTATCTTTCCTTTGGTCGGTAGTTAATAATGAAAGTATAACAGGCAAGTTCGATCGCCCACATTTGAATTTTATATTTTTTGTATTTTTCCAGCCTGTTTCGAATCAAACATTAAATCTACTAATCTCTGGTCGGTTATCAATGTTAAGTGATGTACTTGGGTTTCCCTCTCTATAGAAGAGTGATTTCGTACACTGGTAATCAATGGCATCGAGAAGACAGCTACTGGTCTACCAGACTGGTTCAACGAGGCTGAAATAGTGTTGTATTAAGCATCGGTCTACCGTGAAAGGTATTTTTTCGTCAATAGAATACACTACAGCGTTTTCTAATTCAGTTTTAAGGTATTAAAATGCCTTTTCAGCTGTTTTGGATGATGGAAAGCTATTTGTTTGTATGAAGGGGTCACATTTTCAGAATACATAGGAGTGCATTAAAAATAATAATAGAACATTCTCATTGCACGATCAAGAGAATTGATGTCACGAATGCGGAGAAGTTCTATAAGTGGACGAAGTCTCTCGAGGTTCGATTTTATTGTACCCTTAGATGTAATGTAGCTTGAAAGGTCCACTGATGATGTGCCGAGAGGGCATTTATTGTAATTGAAGATTACACGTGTTAGTAAAATGACACTCACCCATTTATAAACTGTGTCAGATATGCAGATTTCCCAGTCAAAAAGGGGTTGATGCAGGCCCCAACGCTTTACTACTTTCACCTCCTTCGAAAAATTCTAAGGGTGACCTGAATCTCAGACAAATCACGTAATCTTTCACCTAATTAGGAAGGGGGATTAAGGAATCATCACCAAATAAATGGGGTAAAAAACGGGGAGAGGCAAAGACAAAAAAACGAGGGCCTAAGAAAATCATTTATACGCTAGTTATGAAAATAAATGCAACCAAAACAGGTCCTCTAACCTAGACTTAAACTATCCATAGTTAACGCACCTTTCTGCAACGCAAAATCCTCTACTTAACGTCCAAATATCAGTCCAGACAAACTCATGTAACTCTACACAGCCGCACAAATTTCACCTACCTTTCACCAAAATCTGCCGAAGTGAGTTTCACCCTCTCAGTCCTAATGCGGACTTTTAGGTAATATTTTAAAATTGCAATAAGGCCAAAAGAAATCAGTGTCACTATCGTAAACTACTTTCATCCGTGTTTCCATATCGTGTCTCTCATTATTGCTAGTAAGCCCAGTTGCAACTTGTATTGATAAGTTTGAGGTCTAAAGCTGACACGTTCAGTATGCGAATCATGAGACCAGCAACAAACTGAATTAGTGGCACAATGATGCAGAAATAAAAGAAGGCGTGACTCGCCATCGTCACCGCATCGTACACAAACCGGTAAATCTACCAAACCAGCTGAATGAAACTTCTTGCCGACCCAGCGTGCATTTCATCTCATCAGCCAAGCCAGAGAAGCCTCGCCGTTTTCGAAACACGCTAGCAAAGGCGCCTAAGGCCAGATAAATCGTAGTTCTCACCTCAATTGTATCATCTCAAACGGTTCCCCTCACCATAACCCGATATAATGCTCTTCGGGACAACATCGGGGTGTTAGAAGGGCTTTCCCTCACCCGGCAGAGAAACTTCAAATGCCGTCGACACTCGCGTTAAAAGGAGCATTCGCCTCGGAGCAACCTGTGTTTCCCCCCCTCATCCAAGTACACACTTGTTAAAGCCAGAAAGGCTGTCTTAGTATATTTCTTTCGAAAGGCCAACTTTTTCCCTCTCGTGGTGTACACATTCTATCCAGGTAGTATAGCCTAAGCGTATGTTGCTTAACCTCAACGCTTAGCATACGCAGACCGCCTTTAGAAGGATGTAGATAACAGATCTCGCAACGAACACAAGGGGCCTTACTAAGCAACAAGAACTTGAAAAATACCCGCTGTATCTCAAGCAACGTGTCCGACGAAAGTTTAAGTACCTATAGACCATATAGGATGATCGGATAAATGTGAGAGTCCCACACCTCCGCTATCCCCTTTAATTAAATATTTATACGGGCCTACAGACCAGCTACGGCCCGAATCGCTTTCAATACTTCTGACTATTTTTTCTCCAGCTGAAGGTCAGGATCGAACCAACTTTCTCTGTCGACCACACTAATCTCGACACTAGACCGGATTCCCCCATAGCCTGTTGAGGAAACGCTCCAACACAAGCACATAGTGCCTCAGAAACGAATGGATCTAGATAGCCCAAAGGGATTTGAACTCAGACTATTCACCCCATCGGATCACTGGGGTTTATATACAAGAATCGAATTAAAGAGCAAAATTGCGTGCCAAAACCGGCCGATGACAAAACAGTCTCTAAGTAACGATGGCTTACCCTATCGATCAGCGTGGCTTCTGTGTCGATTTTGTCTATGATCAAGCGTATCGAGTGCAAATTATATTCCATTATCCTATACTTTTCAACACAAGTATTAAGGGCTAATTAGACCAGCCAAAATAACCTACAAACGATTAACTCAAATCTTAGTCAAAATCTTTTATTCAGCATTTAGCATCGTTAAGAGCCGGACATTTTCTATCCCATGTCAACCATTATTTCTTTTGCGTAAAAACTTCACTATACTCATGGTAAAGCACTGTGGAATAGACCCGTTCCTAAACCGCGAATTAAATGTAGCTGTCAGCAAGAGTAAAAAAGTGTGCGACATTCTCAAATACACCTCGTAGGGCAAACCATTGATCCCAGTAGACTTATCAAGACAACACACTTTAAAGCTTCCTGAGATGAGAACGGTTTGCTAAATAAGGGTCGAATTGCGCTAAAGACAGACGAAGTGTTGAGCTTCCAGTAACCAGCCAGTTAATCTAGGCTTAGGTCTATCTAAGTTTACAAGTCTATGATCCGAGTAAACTATATTATGAAAACTTGGGCATTCTAATATTCTACGTCGACTTTCCTAAGTATAAACCTGTCAATATAACTCGAAAGTTGTACCGAACCTTAACCATGACTACTTGTCTAAGTCCATACTTTTTCACGTGGTGTCTCATTCCAGAATTTGTCGATTAGATCAAACTTATCGAGAAATTCTACGAAATGTTTTAGCATCCCGCTTTTTGTTAGTACCCCTACAACGATGACGATCTATATTGGGGTCCAGTCTACCGCTAAGATAACTGTCCAAGTTGTATTCATAAACTGCTCGATCCGCCGGAAAAAGAACAAGCTCAGCATAGACATTTGACGCAAAAAAAACAATGAGCCGAAATGCCTTATCTTTTATAACAGTATCCAGAACGCAAGTCTTCCTTCTGGATCCATGAAGCAAGGGTCACTCGAAGTAACTATAGTCCGCTTTACTTCCAGGAAACACCCCTCTAGCGAGAATCGAAGTACGCTGAGTAGACATAGAAAATCTCTAGATAGCGCACCTAAATGGTCGCCTACAATTAAGTGGATTTCATGAATACAACATATATCCATTTTAAGATGCTGAAGATCCATACTAACTCAAAAGTTGCGAGAGTCGGCCTTTCTCCCCCGGACATTCACGCTAGCTAGCTAGAAATCCATTGTGGTAACTTAGGGTTGAATTTCAGAAACTAACATTAATGGTGTCAAGGTGTCAATGGCCCGACCCATAGAATAGTGTCCCATCGGAGTGCCGAGAGACTATCTTGAGACACGCCACCGACATCCACGGGGAAGGTTAATTTCGCTGCTCTGTACAGAGAGAGGTGAAGTCTGACGGGGACTCTCCCAACACAAAATTTACAAAATACACGTAAATAAGGTTCCTTAAAGATAGCAACATTTGAAGTTAAGTTTTATTCTTCTAATATTCGCCATACTGCTTTGTTATCTTCCCGGGGACGAATCACTCTTAATAGACGGGTGGAATTTGGAAAATTATATGGTTCTTCTATCGAAATCCATTTACCTCGGTAAAGGCTAAACATTTTCTTATGTCACTAGCGTTTTACTCTAGTTACCATATCGTTTGAAATCCAATAAATATCTTTCCCGGGGAGGAATAATTGACGTTATTTACTCTTAGAAGGTGCTATTTTCTCTTTTTCACTGGATAGGGGGTTGAAGAGGCGGAATATTTAAATTAGTTTTTATAGGGGAGTGCGGAGGAGTACATTTATGAGTTTTTTGGAGGAACGGGGAAGAGGCAGAGGGTTCTTGAGACTTAGAGAAGGAAGGAGTGTTATAGGGGTTTGCTGAAGGGGGACAAATGAGCAGAGCCTTGGAGATCTGAATTTTGCATTGTGGGTATTGGCATTTAGGAAAAACGCAGTAGGTTTGCATGTCTTACTCAAATAGAGCAATCTTCTTTTGGGATTGCATAGAACGTTCCTATTTAGCGTAAGATATATTCTTGTGAGGTGAACTACCATTTTCATTTGTATTGACAGTGTAGCTTCATAAGAATATCTAAATACACAGTTATCGTTCGTTTAGTTTTAGGAACGCCCTCTTAAAAGTATCCACAGCTCGCTCGACTCGTCCGTTTGATTGTGGTTGGAAAGTCGGTGTACGGATGTAATTTATGTCACTATGTTAGCATAATTCCGAAAAGTTTGCCGAAGTCAAAGCAGAACCATTATCAGAGACTAGTCTCTCTGGGACACCAAATCAGCTGGAAATGTGATGCTACATTGATATGCCATCTTCAGATGTAATGCGATCCATTGGAAAATTCCATAACATTTGCTGGAAGCATGAACCAACAAGAGAAAACTATTTCCGCAAAATCCATGTGACAGCGTCACTAAGCGGCATCTGAGACAAGCCCAGAAAATAGTTTTTATTTTTCGGAAGTTTAGATGCTGTCTACCATTTCGCAAAGCTATGACCAAAGTCTCCTGGTTGATTATCCATATTTTGCCAGTAAACATAGCTACTTGTTAAAACCTTAATGCAGCTAATGCTTTGTTTATGTCTTAACCTGCAAGATCGGTGGTACTCCCATGCGTTCCCCAAAACGGATACATCTATTTACTACAAACAGGGAAAATTTCCCATGGGAAATTGCATTAAGGTCCTTGTTCGGGCATGTTTAAGGCCTACTCTTCTGCAAGTGATATTTGATTATTTTCTGCAACGCTGAGTTTGAAAGTGTGTCTTTCTTAATAATCTTTAAGTTGACAGGCAGTGTCTTTATTGTAATTGCAATCACTTTTCTTTTCTTGCTTTTGGGTTCTGGCCCGCTGGTTTCTGAATTGTTGATTTTGACGGTGTATTTTCCTGTTGTGATAAGCCATTCTGTGTTCTTGGTTCTGTATTGTTCCTATTTTTTGTGTGCGTTCATGCATTCTTCCATACTTACCAGTCAATTTCTCACTTCGTTTCTTTTCACGCAGAGTCTGTCAGTATCATCTCTCGGATGTAGTGCATTGTGCATGGTATTTAGTTTTCTAACCTTCTGGTCGATGTGCCTGAATTCTTTATTATTATTATTTATATTCTCTAGGAGTTCTCACACAGATCATCACTGATTGCTCACCAACAACCGGTTGTATTCCCTGGAGTCTGAGTGACAACAAGTCTCCCCATATTTCTTGTGTTCTCCACCTTTTTTGATAGCCACTGTAAATAGCCTTGCATTGATTTCTCGCTGGTAAGGAATATTGGTCTTCTCTGGGATTTGGGTGGCAATAAGCCTCCCCAAGGTCCCAGCACTCTCTGCACTTCCAGTGGAGGTCTGATTTGTGCTGTCCCTTCTCGATCTTCTCATCCTCCTTGATCCTTTTGTTTGGTGTCAGCTTAGGCTGCTACCATTTTTTTTGGAGGGGGGGGGGCAGAATCTAATGGTGTTTCTTATTATTTATGTTCCTTGGTTCATTTTTGTGTCGTGTAAGCTGAGGCCGATGTAATTTATTTGGGGTAGCTCATTAAGTGATGTTTCTGTTCCTTTGTGTTATGGGGCTCTTTCTGTGGTTTTGTTTTCTTCCTGTTGTAGATTCCATGTGACCCTTTGAACTTATGTGGGTTGGTTTACGCATTCGAGGATTTTTCTTTAGATTGCAGCTGTTCTGATTATTGCCGTCCTTTGTATAGTTTTAATGACCCCTTTGATTCCAATTACTCCCAGTCTTTTTTCCAGTTTTCTGGGAATTGTTCCTAGTGCTCCTACGATTATTGGTATTATACTGACTTTCTTCATGCTCCATATTCCTTTCAGTTTCATGGCTAGTTCCGTGTATTTGCTTTGTTTTTTATTTATTTGATATTCACTCTGTTGACTGCTGGAACGGCGAAGTCTACAATTTTACAAGAGTTTTCCTTCTTGTTGATTATTATAACGTTTGGTCTCTTTGCTTGTATGAGTTTGTCTGTTTGTATATCCATATCCTAGATGATTTTGTGTTTTTCGTTTTCCAATATTGTTTCTGGTTTATGTTTGTACCATTTGTCTGCGTATTCGAAATTCAATTGATTGCACAGTTCTCGGTGTACTGCTTTCCCAACATAGTCATGTCTGCCATTGTATTCTTTTTAACTAGTTTGCTACATTCACTTATTATATGATTTACTGTTTCGTATCCATGCCCACACAGTCTGCATTGACTGTTTTCTTGTGTTTTATCTATTTTAACTTTAATGAAGTGTGTCCTAATTGCATTGTTCTGTGCAGCCATCAGTAAAGATTCTGTTTCTCTGTTCAGGTGTCCTATTCTTAGCCATTATAATTATTTTCAATTAGAAAATTTATATCAGAAAACAATTATAATGTTTACAATCGCATAATTTAATTCAATAATTCCATAATAAATTCATTTCCTTCTTCATGCTTAACGATTCAAGAATTGAAATCTTAGCTTAATAGTTAACTAAAAGACAGATTGACTTTGTGATCCTTGGAACTTTGAAATTAATTTGAAAGCATTTTTATTCCTCTTTCGAAATAAAAATAATAAAATAGTAATTTGAATTAAAAGCCCGACGTAATTCCGTTCATGGCAATAGTAATGATATATAAAAACATTGCCGATAATTTAAATGTCTGATTGATTAGTTATGATATATAAATATTGTTAATTATTTTAATGTCTGATTGATTTTTATGATATAAAAATATATGCTTTGTATCTCGATGTCTGATTGATTTGCTATGATATAAAAATATTGCCTTGTATTTGAATGTCTTATTGATTTGTTACGATAAAAAAATATTGCCTATTATTTCAATGTCTTATTGATTTGTTATGATAAAAAATATTGCTTATTATTTCCATGTCTAATTGATTTGCTATAATATAAACATATTGTCTGTTATTTCAATGTCTTATTGATTTGTTACGATAAATAAATAGTGCCTATTATTTCAATGTCTTATTGATTTGTTATGATAAAAAATATTGCTTATTATTTCCATGTCTAATTGATTTGCTATAATATAAACATATTGTCTGTTATTTCAATGTCTTATTGATTTGTTACGATAAATAAATAGTGCCTATTATTTCAATGTCTTATTGATTTGTTATGATAAAAATATTGCTTATTATTTCCATGTCTAATTGATTTGCTATAATATAAACATATTGTCTGTTATTTCAATGTCTTATTGATTTGTTACGATAAATAAATAGTGCCTATTATTTCAATGTCTTATTGATTTGTTATGATAAAAAATATTGCTTATTATTTCCATGTCTAATTGATTAGTAATGACATGAAGATATTGCCTAGTATTTCAATGTCTGATAAATTTGTAATTTTGTAAACATATTGCCTATTATCTTAATCTCTTATTGATTTGTTACGATATGAAAATATTGCCTATTATTTCAATGACTGATTGATTTGTTATAATATAAAAATATTGAAGATGAATTCAATGTCTTATTGATTTTTTTACACCGTCAGTTTTTACTTGACTACCATAAAATATATTTTCATTGTGTTTTAAAATATGTTGGATTGCTTATTAAAATGAGCTTTAACTTCAGAAATATCATTTACGTCTCAAATCGTTTGAAAAAATACCGAGACACTTAGATAAACGACTGGCAATATTAGATAACCCCGCTGTATAAAGCAAAAGTAATGGCATATTAATTACTTGGAGTTCTCACGGCATGTGTTTTCAATGAATTATCGCTGTTCAAAAACGGTGGCGTTCTCTTGTTCTGAGATTGTTATGGAACTCATCCTTTGTTGCGGCCGGATTTTTTTATAGTGAGTGCATTCACAATGATCATCGTTACTTATACATTCCTACGAGGTGGCGATCGATAAACCGTAACGATTCCTGTTCTATCTTGTGTACTATGCTATTTCTGGTGGCATTTCCTACTCCTGATTTGCTCTGCACTTGATCAAACATTCGCCCCAGAAGAAGATACACACATCGTCTGTAATGCTAGCATACTCGGCAAGGCGGTTTCACTCAATGATGATATATCTACATTTCAGCAAACACATTTCATATACATTAAAGCCGTTTTGCATTCCGGTTTCTCCTAGTAAATGATGTCTAATAATTTACATACGTTTTATCCCACTGGGTTAGGTGATTACATGACCTTGTTTTTTGGCGGATTTTGTTTTTCGATGCCTAGAAAAATATGACTAACGCTCACCTTGCTTACAACGCACTTTTAATTTACATGCTATTCTGTGTGTTCATTATGACATTTTCCAGCGACTGATACAGATTAAGACAACCAGAACTAATGCTTGTTACAATGATATACTTCCTTATGCGAGCTCCATAGTGTACTTCATACAGACATTCACGTTAAACAAACTAAAAACTATTTCTGGACATCAGAAATACCTAAATTCAACCTCGAACATCAAAGATGTATATACAAAAATGTGTGTTTCCATTTAGTGGTTTTAAATTAAAGCCGAATCAGACACACAGAGTTTTCCAAATAAGTATCAGAAATTCACATGTACAAATGCATATATGTGTGCATTAATAATATGTGTGTTATTTAATAATGTGTGTGCATTAATAATTAAAAAAAAAACATATGCGCTGCTTAAATAATACTCTAATTAATCACACCAGACTTGGAGCTCACAACACATTCAGAGTTCCATTTTCCAAAATACAAATCTTTTTTCTACAATAAATACTACTCCAACTAGAATAGTATAGTAATTGTTATCATAAATGGTATTATGAAGTAAACCGATTTCCTCGTGTTACATTTAGTTTTACAAACATACACAAGTATACACACAATTCAATTACTTTTAAATAGTATCACCCCTTGAATGTGATTTAAGTATAATTAACATTTTTTATAGAAAAGTTAAAATATTCAAAGTGAAACAAAAAAGTTTAATTTTTTTTTCATTTCATAATTTACAGAAAACTCATTCATTTCTGCTGTTTTCCACTTTTTTTGTTTATTATTTATTCATTATGCACAGCTTGTATTATGTTTATGATGTTTTATAGGATTTCTGTCATTTTTTAAAAAGTGTGGTTTATTACCTGAAGCCAAACAATTTTTGAAATTGTTAAATTGACCTGTTTACAACAAAATTTTTAAATCGTTTTACCTATTTTGCTCTAGACGAATTGTCCACGCATAAAACTTATCGGAAATAACACATTGTAAAATCCGATAGTTTTTATTCGTTTCCTTTAAATTTTATTTAAAGAAGGAAACGAATTCGAAAATCGTTTTTTCCGTTATGTTTTACAAGTTTTACAATGCAATTAATATTTAGTTATGGGTGTACTTTTTATGAAAACTGAAATTCTCATCTATGTTTTCATAAATATTAAGCATATATGTCAATATGTGTGTATATTTGTACGTGGATGTATGTGCGTATGACATTGTGTAGATACATACATTAACTCATTAAGGTGACTAGCAGTTTCGCACAACTTGCGATTTTCCGACCGGCTAAATATTGCAACTGAAAATATCACCATTTTTTTATTTCTTTGAATTAGATGTGTATATTGATCCGTTTATTCTATCTCTCTCTCTCTTTCTCTCTCTCTATCTCTTCTCTTCTCTCTGTCTCTCTCTGTCTCTCTCCATCAATCTCCAATATCAAACACAATAAAGATTACGTGTGTGTGCGTGGACGTCACTACCTCTCCCAACTTGCAATGATATAACAAATATTCTAAGTATTGGTCAAAGTAAACTAGCATACACCTGACCAAAGACAAGTAGCAATAGTTAGATAAGTCAGAGGTATTTCACTCTGGTTCAAGCCCTGCACAAAACGGTCAGTTGGTTTTATTACCTTTTCATCTGAAGCCGACATATTTTTTGCCTCGAAGCAGAAATATTAATATATATGTAAATTATGTAGTCATTTTAAAATGTAATATAATAGCATGTAAGAGATCTATTTGATAACTAACGGAACAGTGTATGCTGTGGCAGATATGGTTTACACTTATATTAATGAAGTATGATGTGATCTTGTAACTCTGTAATTGTAATCTTAGAAATTTGCAACTGAAATTGAAACACTGCGCAACGAATAAACACGCAGTTTTACTCCGATTGTGTTAACCTCAGTTGGGTTCAACTCCGTCTCAAGCTTGAAATGCTTCAGCGACTGTATGCAGTAACACCATCTCAAGTACGCGTGATCCTTGGTGGTACAATAAGTTTTAAAAGAGACAGGATAAGATAGAAGATGAAAACATGAGAAAGAGTGTTGGAGACAATGCATTTGATTGTAGGTTATCGTGACTGTCCGAATTATTCTAAATTAGATTGATTTGAAAAAGGAGACAGTGTTTGAGTTTATCCCCGAAAGTTCTATGGTTATCAGAAGGATTAATGCATGCAAGTATGTTCATACATATCAGTGGCCAGGGAAAGCAGAACAGTCAAAAGTCAAAGTTATGTTAATAACGTTTTTCGTTGTTCTTGCCAGAGGGGGTGCCGATAAATCCACAAATCTACACAGAGAAGCGCGTTGCGTTTTCGCTCACTTTGCGATAACAGAAAATACTTGTAGCATCACAACTAATAATATACTTGTTCACAAAGCCTTGAGAATTCGACAGTTAGTCGCTGAGTACAATAATATTGAACTGGGAAAACCTTGTTTATCACTAAATTATGAGTAAATTAGAATCGTCTAGGGGACCCTATTTGAAAGCGTAGATGCCACCGAAAGAAATAATAACGACGGAAACGATGCGTCTTACAGGAAGAATCTTGCAAACACTGAATAGAAGTATGCAACAGAAAAGTGATAGCGTACATACTATTTGGGGGAAACCATATAGATTTTTGTTTGGAATTTAAATACATTATTTTGAGACAACTGTTGTTTTTAAGACAAAACTCGTGCTAGCAAATATTCAAATATATTAATTTAATAGATAAAGAAAAATCAGACGCCAAGTTTATCAACGATACGTACTCCTGATATATCCATATTTCATTTTGAATAGCCAATATTTCTTTTATTTCTCGGGGCATGTTCTTTATAATAAAAAATATATTTCGCTTCGGCTCCTGTCAAAAATATTATACAGACATGGAACATTGTTAAACTGAAGACACGTTTCAGTAATCACCTTCACACCACAAGCGTCTTATGTCGTAAATAATTAAGATACTTTTACATTGCTCTATCCATTCTAGCTCTAATGTAACCAATTACATTTCTTTAAAATAAATAATAACATTATAATCTGATGATGATAGGTAGAATAGTTTGATTTCTTAAATTTATTTACAGTAATTACAATTTCACGACATTTTGGATTCTGCATTGAATATTAATATTCGCTTATTGTTATAGTAAGGCTAATTCAATTTTAATTAAACTTGTAAACCAAATGCATATTGAATTCTCCGTACAAAATACATACAATATTTATTACATTCGTCAGCCAATTTTACAAAATCTCAAGGCTAGAGAGAAAGCAGGACAGTATACAATTCAAAGTTATGTTGATAACGTTCTTCGTCAAGCCTGGAAAAATATATAGTGGTAGTAGTAATAATAAATATGTATATATTTTGTACAGATAACTGTATATGCATTTGAGTTACGTGATGAAGTAAATTAGTAGTAGTAGAACTAGTACAAATAATTGTGCTACGTGTGTAGATTTTTGTGTGTGCGTACTCGTTGTCGAACGAGTAGCAATTAAGCAGTTTACGATGGTTGCTATAAACACTGGTTTGATGCGTATATTTATTGGTATCAAAGTTTTTCTTGTCGAGTGAATAGCAATAAGATTTATTTCTATTTACAACTGTTTCAATAATCTGTCACATTCTTTCATTGGCTTTAATTCTAGTTTAAGATTGACTTGTGTAATTCGAAAATACATTCGGCATTTGCATAATAACTGGTGATGTATCTCTTCACATAGAACCGACTTTAGATATTTATTGTGTCACTTCGATAAGAAATAAGTAAAACCAAAAGAACAAAAACAAATACTAAGCGAAGTTTGTCCGTCAGTCGAGGATCAGCGCGTTTTTTTTTATATAATGCATTGCAGTTTGTGAAATAACCAATCGGCTCTTTTAATGAATTATTTCGTCAAATAAAAATTCTATTTCAATACAATAACTTATTTATTAAATTTACTTTAGTGATAAAATTAAATCCAGTTTAATCATGCTCATCCCTACTACAGGCCAGGCAATCATATAGCTTGGGTCTTTTACTGGAGTCAAGCCGAATTTTCTTTAATATTCAATATAAAAGTTGCAAACAAAGGGAAAATTCCCCTATGAGATTAGTTTGATGTTATTATGTGTTTTACATACCAAATAATAAGAACAACTATTAACTATTGGCAATGATTGATTACTCTCTATAAATAAAGAGATAGGTAACTTGTATTAGACAAAGGGAAATGCATATTTAAATGAGCTATTTTTGTTTTCAATGTAGGATTTTCCGACAGAATTTGTACTTGTGTCAAAAGATCATGACATATATTGTGGTTAAAAAATGGCAGCATCAGTTGATGATATCAATAAGAGAAAAATAGTTCGTTCAAATATGATATATGTTTTACTAACCAACAATTTAAACTGTCATAATTGTGATTGTTTTCAACAACATTTTGGCCATAGTCTTCATTTCACACCATAAAATCATCCAAAAACAAAGTTCAAACAGAAATCTCATCATCCACCTCTCTAGTCGATTAATCCAAGAAAAAAGATGAATTGAAATAGAATATTAAATGATGTAATACAATGTTTATAGATTACATTTATGTACATAATCGGAAATCAAGTATACCCACTTTTCAATGGACTTATTTTCAACGATATCAAATTTATTGAATGAAGCTTGATTAGTCTGATTATTGTCATAAATAACTGCAATTACATAGCATTTCGAATCATTGACTAAATCAACAACATTTCTCACATTGTGAAACAAAAAATTAGTTTGGCACTGGGATCATCTTAATCAACACGTTTTGTCTACTATTTAAATATTGTATCATAATACCCAATACAGATTTTGCTAATGCCTCGTCAGAATCTTTTGCAACATCAAATCTATTTCCCCCTCGGAAAGTCATGTTAACATGAACTTCATCAACTATGACAATACATTTTTCCGTTTATCTGACAGATTGGTAAACACATCACAAAGAAAATTCAAATCATTTACCGTCGAAACTTTTCAGGTTATATTCAATAGTGTTTTCAAGCTGATTTCTAATGATTTCGAAGTTTATCATAAAAAGAGATGTGACAAGCATTTTAGACTCGTAAACCTTTTTGCCAACGATTTGTGGTGACATAACTGTTTCTCTAGTTTAATTTTCAAGTTACTAATTGCTTCCTCAATTTGAGACTGATGTTGAAAATGATTTATTCTGTTTTTCAAATTGCATTGTAACATTCAAACGTTAAGTTTTCAAAAAGTTTATTTAAAAAAATCGGAATAATTCCAGTAAAAAATGACAAGACAGAATGAACTGTTGATTGTTAGATTTGTAGGAAGTAACTGCTGACACAACATCATGATGGTCAATATCAGCACACAAATTTGTAAGATTATCAATTCTATCTTTATCTAAGAAATGTGCAAACTCATCATTTTGCACACTCGGCACAGAAGCAGAACATTTCTTTGTTGTCCTTGGTGTTGGTAAAAGAATTGGTATAACACTTGATGGCAGATTGTAAAATATTGATGGAGGATCTTTGGGTCGTGCTTTTCCCATAACAAACACAGTGGAAAACGCCCTTCACAAACAACAGTGTCTGAGTGGTAAGGAGTGTTAGCTTTTAGTATTACTTTCAACCATGATTCTCTCTCATCTTTATCTGTTAGGAAACGAGACACTCAGACCTTATTTTACTCATTATAATTGCCTTGACAGGCTATCACACAACACCTTTTGACCGTTTTGAGAAATATTCTACAAATTATAGTAAACTAAAAAAAGTAAAAGTGATATTTCGTCAATGAACAGAGCTGTTTACATGTAAATAAAACGTTAAAACATGTATAGTATACTTCCTAAGAATATATAAAAGATTTGAAATTCAGAATGTACGATTTATTAACAAATTCTCAAATCAATCCTTTTTTAAACTTAAATACACGTAAAAGTGATAATTCGTAATGAACAGAGCTGTTTACATGTAAATAAAACAAAATTCAATTCTGACTTATCATAGTATAGTCACTAACTTATAATCCAAATGTAAATAATGATAAAATAAATGAACCTCAGCTGAAAAAAAAATGATGGGTTAACATTTATTTTCGGAATGTTACTAGCTAAAATTGTATCTGCTGACTGACTGGGCCTCAGTTCAAGCAGCCAGAAGTGCGTCTATTGATATGGCCATGCTTGAATACATTTCAGTTTCCTAGAAAACAACTCAGCCATACTGAATTACTCTGTAGAATTAAAAACCTACTTATGGGAAAAGATTATTTATAAAAAATAAAATTATATCCACAAGGATTCTTTTTTGTTTTCTTAGAAAACAAGTCAGCCATTTTAATTAATTACTTCTGAGGTTTTATTTTTCTGGCTCGAAATAACTTGATTATCCCACATGTATTATTAAAACAACTAAATTAACCCCCGGTCTACGCCGCATAGGGAGAGCTAAATTAAAAATAATGAACGAATTCTACTAGATTGTATTCGGAATTAGCTTAATAATACAAGATTGATTAATAATTAGAACACGCTGATAATTATGTGACATATCTGATGGATTGTTTTACAGTTGTTCGCTTTCTTATAATTATCTTCCTTTTAGATGTAAGAATGTTAATCAAAAGCACCACGAATCATTTTGAAAGTCAACCAGATTTGATGACAAATTTGAAGCAAGTACACTGCTTTAATTTGCCGTCCATCAGAAAGCTGTTACAACACAACGTTAAAATGCTCGGTAAATAATTGAACACGCTTAGTAGTAGTAGTAGTAGTAGTAGTAGTAGTAGTAGTAGCTGGAATCAAGTCACTTTAGCTGAGCACGATACAATTATTTTACTTTCAATGCGGAAACCGTAACAGCCGATCTTCTGTAATTATTGACATTTGTATTGATTTGGGTTCTGGGTGATTTTACGGTTTTACCAAATGATAATCACTGTTTTCATTGATTTCATTACTATTGACTTGTATTTTTGTCAAACTTAATTACTAGAAATCATTGAAAATAAAAAAGATTAAATAGTATAACAACTATTAGTTTTTTATACAACAAAATGTTTAATGAGTAATATATATATATATACATATATATATGGTTAACATACATAAGTTAAACATATATATATGTATATATATATATATATATATATATATATATATATATATATATGTGTGTGTGTGTGTGATAGAGAGAGAGAGAGAGAGAGTACATGTTTAAACATTTAGACAAAATCTAAAATTTGTTAAGGTAATGTGGACAAAAAAGGTAACAATCTAGTGAAAAAAGACACAGACACATGGATAAAGCGAAACCTAGCTATTTCGGTCGAAGGATTTGACCATATTCGTTTGCTTAGATTGCTTTAATGATAAAGCTATATCACCGAAATATTGATGTATATGTGTCCTTATTTTCACTAAATTGTTACCTTGTTTGTCCAAATGTCATCAACTAATTACGCACACACATATATGTATATATGTATATATATATATATATATATATATATATATATAGTTATCTACATATATCACATCTCTTCACTGCGGATAGACCAATTAGTGCCTCAAGCCAGGATTGAGCTGACAGTCGGCGCTATTATACGGCATTGACTGAATGTAAGTGATGTCTCAATGTAAACATTGTTAAATGCTGGGAGCTCGAATTAGATTTACCCAATGAGATATGCCTTAAAGCTAATGGCAGTTGACGATATATTACAAATAAGCTCCACTCAATACATACTGTGTTGCTGTATCACAGCTCTTCATTGTGGCTAGACCATTAATGCCTCAAACCTGGATTGAAACTCAACCGTCGAGCTGACAGTCGGCGCCTCTACCCATCCGCTATATATATATTCCTAGTAGAGCTAAGTTAAATTAATGACGCGTTAAACAAAATATTTCCATCCTTTTTTCTGCTTTACCAGGTAATCAACCATGAATATATAAGATGATTAATTCCTTATTTTCTTGTCACTAGCAAAGATATTATACCAGATGTCACATATTTCTGCTTGTATATCACTAGCACAAAAATAGGTGATAACGTCTAGAATGATATCATAGCGAATGGACACATACTGCACTGCCTGGGAGATAGTAAAATAAACAATGTTTATCGTGGTCAACATGCAGTTTTCAAATAAAATATAAGTTTCGTGTTTGAACTGAAAGAGTCAATGTTGGATTTCGATATAAAAATATACTAAAATTCTTTCATGGAATCTAAACAGAAAGCATGAGAGTAAGTGAATCTAACGTTGTGGGGCAAAATTATCAAGGATCAAATAGTTAATGATCTCGAAAGTCAGGTTTCATTTTAGCTTGAGGATTAATAATTGCCACAAATGGAATAAAATTGAAAGAAAGTAGTAACGATAATTGAGAACACACAGCTTTCAGTGTGTTTGCTTCTTTGTGGTGCTGGATTATTTTATTATTGATTCTCTTCACCAGCAAAAGTGAATAGTTAGTTCTTAGTAGCAGCAGCGGCAGCAGTATTCATTTCAATTCAATTAAGCGGCAACTCCCAAACAAAATAATATTGCTGACAACAATCCAAAACACACGCGAACGCTTTTAGCTGCGTGGCGTCCAAAAACGATTTCTCCCCGAGCAAAATTAAATGTTACTCCATTAATTGAGATCTCCTGGACTGCCAAAAGCGTCTATTTTGCATAATCACGCGCGTTCAACTGTTGCCTAGACATCAGACAGTACAATGTTCGCTCCCGCACGCAGCCACTGTTTCCTTGCAGCGGGCGTATGCTAGTCATGACCAATTATCCCTCGGTCTCTCCGCACCGTCACTACAAACATCTATAAAATCTATAAGACAGACTAAGGATTTTATAAAAGGGAGATAAGATTGGCAAAGAAATTCAATTAACGGATGAAAAATAAAATATTTCCATTAAGCATTTCTCATTCGTTGTTTTTATCGCCATATTTGCGCGCCCACAAAACTAGTAATTACTTACGTACTTTAAATTACATATATAATTGTAAGAAGAAGTAACCGTGTACATGGTTGAATTATAAGAGACATGATATTTTTGTATCGATAAATCTACAATTGATCGAGTGGAATTGATCGAAGGTGAATAATTATTTGACAGTAGAATTGTAGTGCGCAATCGATGAGTTTGGGATATTTAATTGCTTTTCTAGAGAGAATCAACTAAGAATAACAATCTCGGAATTGCGTTGTCGCTTTAAAGTTATTTCAAATGTTTTCCATCGTAAACTCTGTCATCTCAAAATTAAGAAAACAATAAACCTTAGTAGAAAATAAAATATATCATTTATTTTATATTCTAATTTATATTTCCTCCACTTGTGTAGAAGGATTTTAGCATTTTTTCCAAATAAATATACATATCTCTGCATGAAACCAATTATTTAGTAACTAGTTTCTGCTCCAGCATCACTTGCTACTATTTCACAACTAGTCGATTTGCTTACTCGTTCAAAGGGTGTGTAGGAATGAAGGTTGTTATTAATGTGAATTCATCAAGAACAATATATACAGACTTTATACTCAGTAAATCAGTGTCTTTTACATAAAAATTACAATCAATCTCTTATTTTTAATTGATGATAAACAGTGTCATCTTATTCTTCTTTTTTTTAATATTCTTTAGTATGTTACCGATAAGATAACTTCAAATTTATGAAATAAGCAATAATTTAGTACAACAAAACTTGGTGCATGAAAAGCATTATTCAGTTGCATTTCTCTTGGGAAAAACATAGGACCTAATGGGATTGATTGTGAGACACATTAAATTAAACTCAGATTTAATAATCAAAGATCACGCCCAGACTCATAGTTCAGAAAGCAACTATGAATTTAAAAGTTTTCAATGATATTCAAGTTTAACAAAAAACAAGTGGAACATAATTTGTTATTGTTCATATCACCATACATTTGATCGCACAGATGTGAGTACATGTTTAAATAGTCCTCTCGTAATTCTTACTCGGTTAACGATCGATATACTTTGCGTTATAAAATATCTGCTTCAATGATCACTAAATTATATATGAAATTGTCATTTTGGAACGATAATTGTATAAAAATATTTAACTTAGATTGTATTAAACTAAAAGCAAATAAAATTAAATTACACTTGACTCAATTCGTTTCGTACATTTCATGTAGTAGCATTTAATCAAAGAATCAATACTAGAAAACAATACTGTCAACAATGTTTTCCTTTAATTGGTATGTTGTTTATGAATTGCTTTAATGTAGATAGAGATAAAATTTAAGCTTGTGCTAAAATTAATTCTTAAAGGTTCTGTAAAGTGGCCGGACAGGAAAGGTTCTAACCTCCCGTGATAAATGAATGGCAAGTGCAAATATCTACGTAGAATTGCAATGTTGTTAATCTGTTTTACAGAGTGGAACGAGTAAGGTAAACAGTCGAACAGGAATGTAATAGACTCCATCGCTGGACAAGTCTGAATGAAACTTTCCATAAGATCTATTTGCTAACTTCAAACTTTATATCTGCAAACAGGAATTGTTTTAAATTGCAAGATTATCTCCACGGAGTCGCCCTTTTACAAAGAAGATAAACATTGTGGCGAATCGTGGACAGTTTTAGAGCGACCACTTCCTCATACAAGCCACTGAAAATATTGACTTTGGCCAAACGAAAGCATGTTACAGCAGCTGAAGTAGACAGATGAAGAGAATATTTATTTTAAAATAACGAAGGGCGTGTTTACAGTTAGGACTAGTTTCCCAAATAATGGCTGAGTTGATTGATATAAATGTGAGGAAGAGAGACGAGTGCACAAGAAAATTGTTACAGAAATCATTTAATGAAAACACTATCTTCCAGAGCTATTTTAAGAACTAAATAACTGCTTATATGAGTAAAGTATTTCGCAGTGGCTTCTAATGTAAGCAGAGATAATGATGCATCTGGTAATTGTGTTATGTTGGTGCTTCCAGTTAGCATTGCATCACGTTAAGCCTCCGTTCAATTAATTGGAAGTAGTGATACGACAATTAAGGCTGCACAATGGACTTTTATTTCTACGCGTTTTATATGTGACCTCGCATCTCTAGAAATAGGTCATGTTTAGATATATTACGCTGAAGTATTTTAAATATCTTATTTTATTTTAAAATCTATACGATCAATCTTTTTTTTCAAATCGGTGGATTGCATGCTACAATGTCCCTTCAATGTTTGTCTAACTTGTACGTTGGGATGGCTAAAAAGTGTGTAACTCGCTCTTCGGTAAAAAATATAATTTTTCGCGTTAAATGCGTAGATTGAATAAGTGCATCTTTAAAATGTCAGGTCTTCTAATTATGTATGAAAATCTCTAGGCAGAAGATCGATTAATCTCAGTTAAAACGAAATGTTAATGCATAGTTCAACTAGTGATGGCGGTCCCTATCGTAATTTCTATTTTCTCTTTATGTCACGCTCCTCTTGTCATAAACGATTTAAATACTAATTTTCTTCCTCCTTCATGCAATGTTGAACTGGTTATGGTGGTCCAAATCCAAATACTCATTGACCCTTCATGCAATGTTCGTCATGGAGATCCCAGTATTAATAGTCATTCCTCATTCATACAATGATTTACTGATAATCAATCTTCCTTTATGCAATGCTCAACTGATCATGGCAGTTCCAACACTAATACAACTTATTCTTTCATTGAATGTTCAAATGGTTATAAAAGTAACAATTCTAATTCTCTTTCCTATTTCATGCGATATTAAACTAGTCATGACAGTCCCAATCCGAATCGCTTTGTATCTAAGAGGCCTGTCTAAAAGTATCCAGCTTTAGGCCAGAAAAAATATTCAAAATACGTGATGGGGTTAGGACCATTATTAACTTCAAAGTAGGCCCCTTGTGCTTACACACACTTAGCCCACCGATCAATCCACTACAGGAAACACTTTTGGAAGTCTTTTTTTGGAATGATGTTCGTCTCCGCCGTCGCGTTCCGAACTATCTCTTTCGTCGCACCCTCTCAACAACAGCTGCACTCTGAGCAGGTTGGGGGCCTACCAGAACGCTGGTCACTCTCCGCTGATGTGCGGCAATTTTTGAATCGGTTAAATTACTCCTTAACTTTTGTTACACATCACATCTTCTCGAAACACCTGCTGAATCTAACACGACGGCGGAGATGATCGCAATTACAAATGAAGACTTCCAGATGTGTTTACGGTAGTGGATAAATCGGTGGGCTAAGTGTGAGCAAGCACAGATGGCCTACTTTGAATGGGATTAGGGTCCTAATCACGCCATGTATTTTAAATATATTTCTGGCCTACGGTCGGATACTTTTTATACATGCCTCGTAATGTTCAAAGTATCCTGGCGATCTCAATCCTAATTCTCCTTCCTCGTTGATAAAATATTTTACTGTTTTTTGCGGTCTTAAGCTAAATTCTTATATATTCTTTATGCAATGTTAAACTGGTCATGACTCACTACGTCCTAATCTAAATTCTCCTTCCTTCTCTATGCAATGTTCTACTGGTCATTGTGGTACTAATCCTTATTATCTACCTCTTTCCTGCAATGGTAAACTGGCTATAGCAGTCAAAACTCGGATACCTTTTTCTCTTTCATGCACTTTTCAACTGGCCATTAGAATCCCAATTCTAATGCTTCGTCCACCTCCATGCAATCTTTAACTGGGCATCGCAGTCTGAAACATAATTATTCTTCCCCATTCATGCAACGTTTAACTTGCCATGGGTGTCTAAATCCAAATAATGCTTCCTTCTTCATGCAAGCCATAGCGTTAAAACTCCAAATTCAGCTTCTTCTTTTATGTAATGCTCATTGTATCATAGCGATTTCAATACCAATTCTTCTTCCTCCTTCATGCAATGTTTAACTCGTCATAGCAGTCTCAATCCGAAGTCTTTTCCTATATCTATGCAGTCAATCTTAATTCTCTTTTTCTTTCATGCAATGTTAAACTGGTCATTGCGCTCCGAATCACAATTCTCTTTACTGCTTCATACAATCTTAAACTGGTCATGGTGTACCAATCAAAATTTATTTTGCTTCGTTTTTGCATGTGGACCCTAACTCGAATTCTATTTCCTCGTTTTGTTTAATGTTCAACTGGTCATAGTGGTCTAAATCAAACTTCTACTTGATTGTTTTTGAAATGTTCAACTGGCGGCCCAAATCCGAATTATTTTCCCTCGTTTTTGCAATGTCCTAGTGAGACAAAGAGGAAATGTCGAGGGAACGGTTGAAAACCTATTTCGACATAGAGAAACGTTATTGAGGATCTTCAAGAAACATCAGATAAAACATCTTATTGGATATGGCTGAAGAGGGATTAGATACACTGGAAAGAAAGGTGAATAAAGGGTAATGAAAAAGATAGTAATGACGCCATATGCAGAGTAGTTTATGACGTCACAATGCAATAAAAATCTATTTTTGATGATGATGGCTGAAATGTGTATCTGGATATGGCATTTATAGGCAGATGACATCAATGGTACATAACCACCTCGTGAAAGAGGGGCCCCGCCACTTCAGAAAACCAGTCGAGAAATATAGGCCGAAACTTCGAAGTGCTTCGTCCTGATGATCAGCTAGCTCTGGATCTAGTAGTGGAGCTGTTAGTTGCGAAGAACAAACAGACCGTGTCCTTGAAATCTCGGTCATGGTGGTTCCAATTCAAATTATCTTTCCTCGTTTCTGCATGTTTGACTGCTCATGGCGGTCCTAATACACATTTGTTCCCTCGTTTTTGCAATGTTTAACTGGTCATGGCGGTCCAAATCCGAATTTCCTTTCCTCCTTTTTGCAACGTCTTAATAGGAATAGCGATCTTACTCTAAATAAATTTCTATTCCTCGTTTTTTCAATGTTCCGTTGATCATGGTTTTCCTCATCGGAATTCTTTTTACTAATTTCTGCTATATTAAATTGGTCATGAGAACCCCAATGCTTATATCCTTCCTCCTCTTCAGACGGTTCAACTGGTTATGGTGCTCACAATCTAAACTCGCCTTCTTCTTTCATGCAATGTAAACTGTTCATGAATGTCCTAATATACATCTTTTTTGGTAATTTATGCAATGTTTAAATTGTCATGGGAATGCCAATCTTAATTCTTCTTACTCCTTCATACAAATTAAAACTGGCCATCGCAGTCTAACTCATAATTAATCGTCCACGTTCATTTAATTTAACTGGTAATATGAGTCTTTATCCGAATACTTCTTCTCCCTTTATGTAATTTTAAACTGGTTATGGCGGTCACGATGGTAATTCTCTCTCTCTCTCTCTCTTTCCGTCTTGCAATGTTCAATTGGTCATAGCGGTCTCAAAATTCTAATTCTTTCTTCATGCAATGTAAAACATGTCATGGCGGCTAAATTCTGCTTCGTTTTTAATGTAATGTTAAACTTTTACATGAGAATCCCAAGACTAATTATCCTACCTCCTCTATGCAAAGTTCAACTGGTAATGGCGGTTCTAATAAAAATAGTTCTTTCCTCCTTCATAAAATGTGCAACTAGCCATAGCGGTTAGAATCCGAGTAATTTCTATCATTTACGCAATGTTCAACTGGTGATGCTAATCATAATTCCCGTTTCTCATTCATTCAATGTTTAACTGATTATTGCAGTCTAAATCTTAATTCTCTTTCTTCTTTCATACAATGTTTAACTGATCATTGCGGTCTAAAACTTAATTCCTTTTCCTCTTTTAAGCAATGTAAACTGGCCATTACGGTTTCAATCTTTATATTCTATTTACTTTCATGCAATGTAAAACTGGTTATTTCAGTCTCAATCCTGGTTCTCTTTCTTGTTATGCAATGTTACACTAGCTATAATGGTATTTAAGTATCCTCCCTCTCTCATGCAATGTTTATAGGTCATAGCAGTCCCAATATGAATTCTCCTTCCGCTTTCATGAAATGTTAAACTGGTCATGACGGTCTCAATATTTATTTACTTTCTTTTTAAATGCAATGTAAAACTAGTCATTACGCTCTCACTCTAAATTCTACTTCCACCATTCATACAATATAAACCTGGTAATTGCCGTCTGAATCTTAATTATTTTCCTTCCTTCATTCAATATAAATCTTGTCATTGCGGTCTCAATCTTAATTTTCTTTCTTCTTTCATACAATGTTAAACTGGTTATTCAGTTATTGTTTTAATTCTCTTTTTTCTTACTTGCAATATTAAACTGGTCATTACAGTCTCAATCCGTATTAACATCCCTTTTTCATGCAATGTAAATATGGTTATTGAAGTCTCAATCTTAATTCTCTTTTTTTGTTTTTGGCAATAGTTAACTGGTCATTGCGCTTACAGTCTCAATCCTTTTTCTTATTTAATGCAATGTAAACTGGTCTATGCAGTTTCAATCCTATTTTTTTACTTTTTTCATGCAACGTTAAACTGGTTATTGCAGTCTCAATTTTGATTCTCTTTCTTCTTTCATGATATGGTAAACTACTTGTTACGGTCTCAATCTTAACTTTTCTTTCATTTTTCATGCAATGTCAAACAGTTCATTGGTCATTGCGCTCTCAATCGTAATATTCTTTATTCTTTCATGCAATATTAAACTGGTTATTGCCGTCTCAATATCAATTCTCTTTCTTCTTTCATACAATGTAAAACTGGTCATTACAATCTTAATCTTAATTCTCCATCATCTTTCATGCAATCTAAAACTGGTCATTGCGGTCTACATATTAATTCTCTTTCTTCTTACATGCAGTGTTAAACTGGTTATTACAGTTTTTATTTTAATTCTCCATCATCTGTCATGCAATGTAAAACTGGTCATTGCGGTCTCAATATTAATTCTCTTTCTTGTTTCATGAAATTTTAAACTGGATATTGAAGTCTCAATCTTAATTCTCTTTCTTCTTTCATGCAATGTTACACTGGTCATTATGATCTCAATCTTAATCGTTCTTCATCTTTAATGCAATGTTGAACTGGTTATTGCGATCCTAATTAAAATCGCTTTCCCCTTTACAAGCAATTTTGAATTGATTATGTCAGTCTCAATCCTCATTTTCCCATTTCTTTCATGCAATGTTTATCTGCTCATTGTGGTCTCAATAGTTATATTCTTTTTTCTTTAATGCAATGCCAAACTAGCCATTGCAATCTTAATCTTTATTCTCTATTTTCTTTCATGCAAAGTTCAATTTGTCATGCCAATCACGCTCTTTTTCCTGTTCTGGGCAAACCTTGTCATAGCGGCCCCCATTCTAATACTTCTTACCCCTTCCTGCAATTATTCACTGGTCATGACGGACATCGATCGAATTTTAACGTTCCACTTTCATGCAATATTAAACTAGTAATGGCAACTATAATCGCAATTCTCATTCTTGTTCATGCGATGTTCAACTTTTCATTACAGTGGCTATCAAAATTTGTTTTTCTCCTTCATGTCAGTCCTAACGTGAATTATATTTCTCCTTCATTAAATGTTCAACTTGGCATGGCAATCCTCATCCTAATACTTATTCATCCTTCATGCAATTTTCACCATATCATCGCGGTCTCAATCATTATTTTTATTTCCTCTGTTCATTTTTGTAATGTTCAACTGATCATGGCGATCTCAATCTAAAGTGTAATTTCTTCTTCATGCAATGTTTAACTGGTCATCCCAGTACACTTTCAAATTTAGCTTTATTTTTATGTAATGTTAAACTGATCATGGCAATCCCAATCTTTATTTTTGCCAATCTCAATCTTAATTTTCCATTCTTTCTTAATGCAATGTTAAACTGTTCATGGCGCTCCTTATCTAAATTCTCACTCCTGTCTCATACAATTGTTAATTGCTTATTCTAATTCCAATCCTAATTATCCTTCCTCCTTCATGCAATGTTCAACCGGTTATGCCGGTACCAATTGGAATTTTCATTCTTATTTTATGCGATAATCAACTGGCCATGGCGGTTTACATCCAAATGATTTTTCTCCTTCATGCAATGTGCAACAGCGAATATCGGTCTACACCTAAATTCTTCTTCATTTATGCAATGTTCAACTAGTGATCACATTACAAATGATAATCTTCTTTCCCTCTTAATTCAACATTAAACTTGTCATGGTGGTCCCAATCCTAAATCTCTCTACTTTTCTCTTATGAATGTAAATAGCGTTCTATTTTTATTGTAAAAAACACAACAGGACATCATTTCATCGCGTTTGATATTCATACACATTTACGCAGTTAGCTCGTTTACTTAAAACACATTTCGTTGTAAAATACAAAGCACAAATAAAAACAGACACAATGAAATCACAAAAATAGAGAAAAACTGCGGATAATACACACATATTTATGGACATATTATTTCTATTAATCGTTGCTTTTTTAAATGAGACTATTTCAAATAACACTTGTTGATTCGCCAGAGCTAACCGCAGTACCGATTTGCTGGGAGCTGAATTGCATTATATTCAGTTGATAATCAAAAAGTTATCCTTACCCACTTCGGTTTGTTCTAAGGTAAGTTTCGTGTAAATAAAATTATTTTTCTTTTTTGCATAACAATGAAACAAGTATTTGACGATTTTCATTATTTATTCATAAACATTAATAAACGCATTTTTTTTAAATACATACATTCTAATGTCACATGAATAATTATTTAAGGTAGCATTTATTAAACTTAAAATGTTTTTCATTTCCTCTTTCCCAAATTGTAAAATGAATTTCTTTTGTAAAAATCATCATAAATGAAAATAAAACATAAAAAATAAAATTCTTCACAAATATTTGCTATGATACTGTTATGAAGTAGTCCAACAGTAAAAAGAAGTCAAGTCGAGGGTGGGTTAAGATAACAAGTGTATTAACATAAAAAAAGTACAAACGTAAGGAAACTGACTGGCACTTGGCTAGGAACTTACAAGTCTGTCCTTTTTCTCTCTCTCGTGACTCTGGTGACTCGCACTATTTATAGTGAGAACCGGTGTAGTTTCTCTTCTGTTAGAACGGCCGGTGTAACAGATACAAAAACTATTTTCTAAATGCTCGCTTCGGTTTTCAAAGCGAAAAAAAAGGACAGACAAAAATGCCATGCTTATGGGAATATTTCTGATTGTTATCACTGGAAATGTAACAAGTTCGATGTTTCGAATTATACAAAATATTGACAAATGATCAACGCAGTTAAATGCAGAATATTTATAACCACTCTCTTCGAGTAACAGTCTACAATCCACTTTTTCTAATATTGTCGTGTTAATGTAGGTCTTATTTCCTTCCTTTATTATTTCAACCGACTAAAATGTTAAAAGAAGAAATTAAATTATTGTTAATGAAATTGCTTTAATCGTTAACATTGGTTTTTCTTAAATAGAATCTAATTTTATTTATTTAATATAATAAATTAAAGAAGACAAGCCAATATGTAGTGATACAATCTGTAGCAGTTATCAACGTGGTAAAAGAGTGAGAGTCCCGCCGTGTCTTGGTCTTCGTGTAATTGAACCCAGAGCGTTCCAATTACAAGATAGAATACAAATGAGTATTGGTTATGCCACAGTTACACAATTACTGTAAAGTACATTTCTTTTATAATTAACTAACCGGTATTTGTTATTGTTTTTAATTACAAACTAAATCTTCACAAACTGTTCAGGTATGAAACCCATGAAAATTATTAAAATTCACTAAAACAGTAATTAAATATTTTTTCATGAAGATAGCCCTGAAATATACTTTTCTACATATTTCCAGTTGCCTTAGCAAATTATATTAATCTTCTTGTCTTCTCGGTGCTATCGTATGTTATTATTACTCTTATATAAGATATTACTTAGTTAGTAGTTATGTAATCCCAAACAGCAATGAATTTATCAATACAAAATTAAGATAGAATATGTAATAAATGTTTCTCAACAAAAAGTGTGAGTTGATTTCGTGTGTGTCTGAAATCACGTTAATAAATAACAGTCAAAATTAGTATTCAAGAAAGCGAGCTTGTAAATGGTAGCTTCTTGACTCGATAGTCAATGGAATGTCAACAAATATCGTTTTTCACTAATAAAGACGTGATTATATCGACAACGAAGCGACAGTACGTTTTAAACACAATACTATAGCAAATCGTGCCATGATACAACCAGTAGTAAATCAGCGTGTCACTGTTGATCCGTCTAACCAAGGTTCACGTGCAAAATGAACACGAAAATCCTACTTCCTCTTCCTCTCGGTTGATGGAAATGCAGACATAAGCTGATCTTATTCATCAAAGTAATTGCGCTGACATTCACCTTATCGGACACAACATCATTTGAAATGATGTTTGCATTGTTATTTACGAAAGTCACCTTTTAACACAACGGAGATACAATGCAATTCACACTCATTATTTGATTTGCTTGATAATATTTTTGGTGAGAATTATATCAATGATTCTTTTATTTTCAACAACTTAGCCAGATAAGAAATATTTCGCAAAACAGTTAATCAGATATTTCAAACAAACGTGTATATTTTATAATAGAGAAAATATGAATAATGGGAATTATACACTTCTATTTATTAGAGAATTTATTATTTGTTTGATGAAATAAAAGAGTAAAGCTAGAATATGATTTCAAAGAAAAAAGAAAATGAATCATAGAGAGAAAAGGAATCCTTACTATTTTACGTAGGAATAAACGTTAGAAGATCTCTCTAAAAGCTTATGTTTATACGTTTGTTTTCAGACAATCAATAAATATAGACAGGGAAAGCATTTGATCATATGCGTAATTTGTAGACCAGTGCATTATTCGATAGAGTAAGCATACAATATATCTATTGCAACTACTGTACAATCCAATTACACGAAAATCAGTGTAGGTAATCTGAAACAAGAAATCGCCTCATAGAGTATTTCTCCTTAAGAAAATGATGTAAATAAGTTTAAAGCATTTGGGTGATCTAGAGTCATAGATGATGATGTGGACAGTGTCTCAGCCAGTTACTGAATTGATAGCGTACACCAATGAGAATGACTAGGTTGAGACATGCCTGTAGTGTGTAAGCTATCGCGTTTTATCAGCTGTCTAACTTTACGAACTTCAGAAAAATATCAACCTTTGACAAAACAAAGCTTAATACTGCTTACCATCTAAGCTTCCTTGGGATGCATTATTTCACGAAGATCAACAATATAATTCAAAACAGTCTCTCGAAAGCAAACGACAGTGCATTTGGCAAGTTTGTGTGCATTAATCTGAACCAACCACGAAATAACAAGCACCAAAGTCAGTCCGTATAAAGCCTTGGTACTGACAAGCTCCTGTACATGTCTGCAAAGTGATCATCTATCGTTACCACCTACGACGTTATCAGCCCTTACACCAATGGCATTATCTTAACGAAATCTGTTACTGTAGTGTAAATATTTGATCACCAATCTATAATATATAAAAAAGCATATAATAAAAAAAAAACTATAATAAGAATATGATAGAGATTATGCTCTTAGAGATGAATCTACTCTGGACATAACATTTTCCGGGTGAACTTTTCACAGAGTACTGTGGCAGTGAACCACCCGAAAAAAGATAGAGATATTTCGTATTGCTAGTGATCCGCCCCAGTAGATAATTGTGCGACATAGCGATTTATTTTCCATCAAGCTTGTCTGCAAATACACACATATTAAGAAAACATAGAAGGAAAAACATTTCGTATCAACCGTGCCACTGTGACATCAACAGCAAGTTCAAACGTTTCCTTGCGGTTGTTGCAATAAGATTTGCCTGCCATACATTACATTAAACTGGTCAACCGAGAACTACCGTCAGAAATCTCTCTGTTCGCCAGGCCGACAAACACCCCCCCTACACACACACACACACACACACACATATATATATATATATATATATATATATATATATATATATATATATATATATATATATATAAGAACAGATATAGATATATATACTTATTGAACGATTCAATGCAAAGCTTTCACAAAATAAATGCGGCACTTTCTTCTTCTTCTTCTTCTTCTTCTTCTTCTTCTTCTTCTTCTTTCGTTCGCGCTCACCTCCCAACGAATCTATCCAAATCAAGTTTGTTGTCGTGCTTCTTTTAGTAACGACATCTCGCATATGCAAATGAGCACGCCAAAACCGCCAGCCGCCGTTTCTTATCTAAAAAAATTCAATTTTTCGTGAATGGGCGTTTCTGAGTTCGCGCCCGCAGCTCCCCTCCGCACAAGCAGCAAACCGTCTTCTCTTCGACTGCCGGGGACAAGCGTGTTGGTCCACAGCAGTCGGCTGCTTCTACTGCTCTGCGTTACATTTATTAATTAATTTTTTATATATTAATTTTTACGTGCATAAAAGAAAATCATGGACATCTTTTTTTGTCATATATATATATATATATATATATATATAAGAAATGTTGTCCTTGTTTTAGAAAACATTGTTTATATGGTAATATTAATTATTAAAAATAATAATGAGCAATTAGAACGCCATACGTTGCATTTTAGTTTTATTAACTTCTTTTTTTTTCCAATTTAATTTTCGAAGATATACTACATCATCAGAATTTCTGAATTTCAAAATAAAGATATATAAAATACCTTTTTTTGTTAGTCCTCATCTTGTTTTTTGGTGTTGTCGGTTCGGTGTTGATGAACGAATATCGATGAGAGTCTTTTTTGGACGGCACGTGGCGGTGCAAATTGTAATAAGAAATGTTGTCCTTGTTTAAAAAGCATTGTTTATATGGTAATATTAATTATTAAAAATAATAATGAGCAATTAGAACGCCATATTGGAAAAAGAAGTTAATAAAACTAAAATGCATTGTATGGCGTTCTAATTGTTCATTATTATTTTTAATAATTAATATTACCATATAAACAATGATTTCTAAAACAAGGACAACATTTCTTATTACAATGTGCACCGCGACGTGCCGTTCAAAAAAGACTCTCATCCATATTCGTTTCATCAACACCGAACCGACAACACCAAAAACGAGATGACGACTAAAAAAAAGAAGTGTTTTTTATATATCTTTATTTTGAAATTCAGTAATTCTGATGATGAAGTATATCTTCGAAAATTAAATTGGAAAAAAAAGAAGTTAATAAAATTAAAATGCATTGTATGGCGTTCTAATTGTTCATTATTATTTTGAATACTTACTATTACCATATATATATATATATATATATATATATATATATATATATATATATATATATATATATATATATATGATAAATATTATAGAAAATGTTATGCTCATACACATATGGTTCATTTACTTCTGGGAATAATTAGTGTGGATGATGTTTGTTCTGTCGGTCACACGATTCAAACCTAAGACTCAAGTTAAGATTTAAACTTTTTTCTGAATCCCTAGACCTGCCAACAGTACAAGCACGGCGAAAGGAAGAGAATTAAGTTATATTTATGTCTTTGCAAGCGAACATATTTATAAGGCTGTTATAAACGGTGTTCAACGACCCGGTCGGTCGGAACTTCACATTACGCATCAAATTCGTCAGCATAATTCTAATTCTCTTGAAGGGCTCATTCTAGCATTAAGAAGCCTATAAATAATATTATGATAAATATTTTAAAATTCTTATCCACATACACATGTGTTTCATCCTTTTCCGAGAATCATAAATGTGGACAATTCGATATATATATACTAGTAGAATACTCGGTATGATACAGGTATAAGCATTAAATATAGCATCAGTTTCAATTTTTTATCTTTTATTCTTTTTAAGTGTATAGTACGGTTTCGGTCGCACCCCCTGAATGATAAAGTTGTTTTATTTTTTTTTATTAGAATAATATACCCACGATACTCATCTTGTCTATTAGAATGTATATTCCATAATTCATAATGATCAGTTCAATAAATTAGGATTTTTATCAAGCACATACACTTTATTGACGCGCATACATGTATTACTTAATATAACTCAACATTTGATGTAGATTCAATTTTCTCGATTCAATGTTTTGTATATAACTTATTTTAAATGTTTTGGGTTTCCGGTGGGTTTGAGAGTCGGTAGGCACACCGCCTAAATGTTAAAATTTACAAAAAAATAATGTGTTCAAGGTACTCATCGGGTTGCTGGGGATATATATTCCAAAATGAATAAAGATTGGTTCGTTAGTTTAGGAACTTATCTTGTACAATAAAATATATTACCTAAATTTATTCATATGCAACTCTTAAATGTTAAAATTCACAGAAAATATAATGTTCCACGTTACTTACCGTGTTGCATAGAATATATATTCCAAAATGTATGATAATCCGTTTATTATTTCATGATATTATTCTGTTTTTCTGCCAAAATGCTATGCAATTATGCACAATGTAGAGAATATGCATAAAGAAAACTGTGCTTAATAGTTAAATGAAACCAATCATCCAATAAGTCAACAGGAACAAAAACGAATAGTGAATTAATGAGAGTTCGTTTTTAAACGAATATGCAAATTAGTGATCCTATTTTATATAACTTGCATGTTTACGACTGAGTATATTAAATTGTTGTTTTTACTTCTTAAATAGAAAAATGGGATTTTTATATCAATATCATTGCGATAAATAACTCAACTTTATATGTATAGAAGATAGATATAATTGCTATAAATATGTTTTCTTAACACACTACTTACTCTCTCTATCTATATTTAGAGAGAGAGAGAGGTGGGAAAGAAAGAGAGAGCATACGAGAATATATATATATATATATATATATATATATATATATATATATAAATGTTATATGTACATGTCCGTATAAAATCAATAAATAAACATATATATATATACACACATATATATATATATATATATATATATATATATATATATATTTAATTACGAGAAATACGTCCTATAACTGTAAGGGCGACGAATAATGCAATTTTCTGCATCTTAATTAATTAGAAAGTGAAACAATCGAAATAGTAGTGAGCAAAAACAATGAATGCTGCAATCACCAATAAAAATAATTACACACACACACATATATATATATATATATATATATATATATATATATATATATATATATATATATATACATATATATATATATGTAATGCTATGAAAATATACTCATTGTAAACGAGTTAAGGAGAATATGTGTATATCTCTAAGCAGAAGCCTATCTGGCAACCTGAAATTATTAATATTCTACGATCCCTTTTCTAATATATAAAGTAGAGTCGATTTTTCCCCTGTACTTTCTCGGAGTATAGGAAAATAACCACATAAATCACAGGCTACTAAACTCACCACTATACTACGCTTATTCACTCGAGCGTGATTTAGTAAACTTGTTATTATTTTTTCTACCTAACACTGAATATTACATTTTGCCTACCATCAACGTCTCTCCGAAAAAACAACTCCATATAGGTGGTAGCAAAAACTTTTCTCCCTAGCAATTCTGTACGGTCACTCTACTCATCGACACCAGGAACTAATACACACAGTTTAACTTTCACAAAACACCGTTTTTTATTTATGATTTGCCTGGTATTAATTCACTACATCATATAAAGCAATACGCAAAGACTATATGACCGCTCCAGTTCACTCCGATGATTTACCGCGAATATGAGATTACGTTATTTCTAATAATACCTATGACTTCTACATTTATATTCATTCCGGAATAAAGCGAATATAATTAACGAACACAGTTCCTGCAACATTTATTCATTCAACATGGCGGCTACAATTTCTTGATCGAATCGACATCCTATTTAATTTAATAAGCGCCAAGATACTGGTAGACTCCGATACATTTACATTTTCCAAATCATACACCTTTAACACGCATATTATAGAAAACTTGCCCAAATCCAGTCATTTTCATCAACTTCAAATGACTATCAACCTAACACGCATGCCCATAATCAAGCTTAGCTTTATTGACCTATTTTCACGTGTTTTTTTAACTCGAAACCCTGGCGCAGTCGTTAGGAAGGAAGGTTTCATGATCGCCAGTTTCAGCGGTCGATCCCATTCTACTCAGCCACTTTTTTCTTATTTTTTTAAATTTAAAACATTCGCCAACACGGTAGAGGAAGGAGAAACAACAATAGGCCGTTTCTTTTTTATTCGACGTCATGCAATAAGTAGTACTTTCTCCCGTGCAACGCCGGGCGACGGGTTCCGCTAGTTATGAATAAAGTAATGATATTATTAAAATTTTACACCTCTCAATTTATGCTTTTAATTTGATTGCTTATGCAAATGGTTAGACTCACATTAGCTATGTTTTTTCAAATACACTACTTTTTACATGAGCCTGTTTGCGAAAAAATATAATAGTGCATTTTAGAGGCTCGGATGATTTGTTTTAGTCCCTTTCATAGGTTCATAAAAATAGGGTGTAAATCCTCTATGAAAGCTTTTAGAGTCAATCGAATTTAATTTCTTTTATTAAGAGTTTAAATGAATTTTACAGTAGATATCAGAGAGTAAAGTGTAATTCATGCCTGCGGCAAAAACGAAACATAACCCATAGAAGTTAGATTTTTGCCACATGATTGAATATATAACATCCGCCTGCGAGTGTTCCATTGTGTCAAAACGTGTGAAATGCCAAATGATACTGAAATACTTGATAAAGCTATCTTCATTTTTTTAATTTTAGGGCAGAGCGGTTTCACCGCATGTACAGCGCCTATTATTTTCAAATAGTCACTTAGTTGTTACTGACCAAGCTTACAACTGCTTAACTTCGGTGCTTGAATACGAACCACTATGTCAACGTGATTATGCTGTAAATAGCATATAATTTACAGTTCATTCCTATTTCACTTTTACGGTGTAGTGTGTTTTTCATCGTTAAGCTTTAAAATAGATGTTTTATCACTTAGTCATAATCTATACGGATCGTCTAAAATTCTACTCAGGATGTTTTTATTAAACTACTGGAAAACATCCATTATATTAAAGTTTCCCAAATAGTGATGTAATATATGTTTACATCTATTTAGTGATCATAGAATCTTTTGTTTAAATCAAATCTGTTTTCCATTAGGTAATATTGATGTCGCTCAAGTGTTAAGTACTGTGGATTACGATTTTTGTTAAACATGTTTAAGGACTGTTCTTACTCTCGCATGTGCGTAATTTACACCTATTATATTTGTGAGTAGAGAAAGTTCAAAAGGCGCAAAAAATATCAAACACGACGACATACACTTTGAAAAGTTCGACTCGAATTGTAATTAACAATTCTCCAAAATACGACAACGTCAACCTTCAAAAGTCTGACTCTCGAATTGTAATTAACAATTCTCCAACATACAAATCCCATAACTTGACACAAAGCACGCAAACTTAATTGTTTCTCATTTTCTCTCATATTGTTCCAACTGGTCACGACAACTTTCCTTTCTCTCATTGTTCATTTTCAATAAATTTTACAAATGTAAAACTATTTAACAAACGCGGTGCACAGTCCAAAAAGGGGTGGGGAAAAGTTCGGTTAATTACTAACTGTTGCTGACTATTCTAACCTAACTAGTTTCATTCATGATTGTCATTTACCACAATAGCTCATTTATACTTTACAATCATACTCACATTCACCATGAGAATGTATACCATGGTTGTCCTATTTAAAACCATGATTATTTTACTTATGCAATGAGGAGTGTGGGTGATACATTTTCACATACAAAAAGTATTTAATGTTAAGAAAAAAAGACAAGCCGATTTCTAGATATATGTCAGATTTACTAGTCGAAAAAAGTGATGCAGGCCCTAACGTCTCATTTACAACCACACATCCTTCGAAAATGTCAAAGAGGGGTGTGCATCTCTGGCAAATCAAGCAATCTGTCACCTAATTGTGGATGGGAATAAGGCATTACTAAAAGAGAATTACAGGTGAAAAGAAAAAGAGGGCCCTTATGGAACCATGTACACACAAGTGTAGTTATCAACTACTACGGACTTAAGACGGACTTAACTGGGTCCTGATCCACATTCGTTTCGGTTACCCAATATGCTTTTGCCTATAGAACGTCAAAGTACCAATCAAGACTAGCACCTTTTGCTCGACACAATCACGCAGTTTTCACCAACCTTTCATTAAAGGTCACGAAAGAGAGGTTTATCTTTCCAACCCTAATGTACATTTACAGTCAATATTTGAAGATTCGAATTAGGCTGAGAGAAATAAAGGTATCTCTCTCATGCACCGCTAGCATACGCGTCGACCATACTACCTTTCTCATAACTGCTAGTAGGCAAAAATTATTTAACGTTTTTCCCTATCCGTTGTAGGCGCCCAATTGCTACAGACATTAATGTGTTCCATTTAAAAAAAAAACTCACATTATGTATGCGACCCATGAAGCCGCTGATCAACCTTACTAACAGCAGTACAATATGGCAATGGAGAAAAGCGTGACAATCTCGACTGTCAAACTACACCGACGAATCTGTCAAGCCAGCTAAATCAAGTGTATCACCGACCCAGGGAGCATTTATTATCATCAGCCAGGTCAAAGATGCCTCTTCGTTATTAAAGTATCTTTACCTGGTCGCCCATGGGTAGATTGAGCGAATCTCACTATTAGTCAAACCTAATCATTGACTTATATAATCTCGGACGGACCCTCTCACCATAAGCTGATATAGTGCCTTTCGAGACAATAACAGGGTGTTAGAGGGGATTTCTTTTCATTTTCAGAAAAACTGCAGTGCTCGTCGACACTCGCGATTAAATGAGCACTCACCTCGGGGCAACCTGTGTTCCTCACCCTCTGGCAAGTGCACGCTTTTCAAAGCCGGAATGGCTTTCTTCGGGTCTTTATTTCAGAAGCCACCACTCCCCTTACTAGGTGTACACACTTTAGATCCAGATAGTAAAACCAAAGCGTATGTTGACGAATCTTAACGCTTGACATCCCTAGACCGCCCTCAGAAAGATAAATATAACACATCTCGCGACGAACCATAAGGGCCTTATTTAATCATAAAAAACATTAAAATAACCTTAACTTTAACTCGCTGAAATTCAAGTAGCGTATCCGAAAAGAGCGGAAAGACTGATAAACGATATAAATCAGAAAATAGATATACTAAACGCACACTTCAACCCTCTCCTTAAATGAAAGATTCCTAAAAGACCATAGTTCAGCTACAAACTTAATCGCGTTCAATGCTTCCGACCAATTCTTCTCTAACTGAATGTCAGCATCAAACAAGACGCCCAGTAGCTTGCAATGTCTATCCCTTCAGCTAAACGAGTTCTTCAGGGTTACACTTTTCCAGACACCAATGCTCAAGCCCAGAGACTTATCGCAGTAGATCCTGGTCCCAGCTACCGTTTCATACGATCCGATTTCTCTGATAAAAACTCTAATGTCGGCACTGCACGTTACACGTTCAGTAACGTCGTCAGTATAGACAGTACTTTAACGAGGTGCAAGCATCTGTCAAAGTGATCCCTCGTAGAACCGGATTAAGGAAGGGTTCCAACACAGGCACATAAAGCATAGGTAAGAGCTTACATCAATGGCCAATAGATCTGAACACGGTGTAGGGCTTCCACATCAAATCATTCACTTCCACCAGTGCATTGGGGTCCGCATACACGAGGCAAATCCAAGATCGAAACTGTGGGTTTCGAATTGCAGTTACATTCTGGATTCGCTTCCAAGTAGCAATGATTAACCTTATCAAACGCTTTCAATAAATATACCTTGATCAGCGCGGCTTCATTGTCGACTTTCTCAATGATTGAGCGTGTCGCATGCAAATTATCTTGGATAGTCCTACCTTTGACAGCACAAGTCTGTGCAAGGCTAATAAGACGAGACAGGACAACGTGCATACGATTTTCTGAAATCTCGGCCAACATCTTTAAGTCAGTGTTTAAGATCGTTATGGGCCGATAATTACTAATCCCATTCCAACCATCTTTGCTCTTGCGGAGCAGCTTCATAATCCCCCTGGTGAACTGGAGAGGAATATACCCACTAAAGAGTGTAATAAAACAGTCAGCAAAGAACAAAGCTGTGCGACAGCATATAATACAATTCGTATGCCAATCCATTAATCCCAGGAGACTCAGCAAATCCGACCTGTTTCAGTGTCTCCAAGATTTCATCCTCTTTTATGCAACTTTCGCACCGGCCGCTTCGGTCGCCCCAATACGGGCAAAGTGGCAAAATGTGTAAAAATACACCTCCAATATACCTTCGTTTTTGTTAACGAGACGTCCACCCGGAAATGTGACACGGGCGATGTATCGATCAGAAGGACGACGTCGCTCTTCTGCACGCAGTTCAGCAGCCATATTTGTTTCTTCCTAGAATACTCTTTTTAACCTAACCTTACTCATCATAATCCTAGCTTTATCATCTGTGATAGTCAAACTGGCCAACTTTGTCTTAATTATCATAACATTGGAGCTATTCAAGCCATTACCGCCCGATCTAAACTAGACTCTAGTCTCCATTTTTTGCTTTGGTATCTAGATTGAGTTATTGGCTAAAATCAACAGTCAAGGACTTAATGTATTTCTTAAGAAGACCCCACAATCTAGTCTCGATTATAGCTTTCATCGGTTCCTGCTGTAATGTTAGTAATTATGGTTCTTGGTAGCTTTTTACTTCTAACAACGATGCATTGAGTTTCAAATAACTAACTGTTCTAAGCCTAGGTATATCTAAGTTTAAACAGGCCCGGACAAGCCTATGGTCAGAGCAAACTATATTTCGATTAACCGAAAATTAAGCAAAGTGAGAATGATCATTGGGCGCATAAACCACAATAAGTTGAAATGCCTTACCATTTATGATAACATGCAAAACGCAAAGTCTCTCTTCCGGATTAAAGAATCAAAAGAAAAACAACCAGAACATCTTAGCCAAACTATACAACTTGAGTGGGCACCAAAGTATACTGAAAAGATACCTACGCAGCACATCCCCATAAACTCCCTGGATTAAGTGGATTTCCTGTAAGCAGCATATATCCACTCCGAGGCGTTGAAAGTCCTGCCACACCTGAAGTCTACGGAACCGGCCCTCAAGCATCTGACATACAAACTTACTAGTAAAAGAGCCATTGTAATTCCTTCAAGTTGGTATTCCGAAACGAAAATCAATGCGGGCAGGATGCCAACGGCTTTCAGAAATTAATATTGGCCCATCTGAATATCGATGAGCCAATCTCAGGAGATACCACCAACATCAAAAGTAAATGTCAGTTTTTCTTTTCTATGTGTAGAGAGGAACAATCTAACTGGGACTCCCTCCCAACACAAGACCGTTTCACATTTGTAAATTTGTTATCTTTAAATATGGCTGGAGTATGAAAAACTAGCATTTGCCTCTACATTATTCTTCTCGTTTCCTTATGGCTGTCAGTAATCCATAGGGAAATTAAGTGGATTTTATATAGACCTATAATCCACCTCTTTAAAAGCTAGTAATTTCTTTTAGTCCGTTAATTTATGATATTTTATAGTTTCTTCTTAGAGCTCACTTACCACACCTATGTCTTTACCAGAGGGGATGTTTATTTTCCCTCCTTTTTTATCGAGGGGTTCTCTGCTGCTTCTGACCTTGCATTAGAGAGGAAGGTGGAGGTAACATGTCTGTTTTCATTAGGAAGTGGGGAGGAGCGGTACAAATGGTTTGCAAAAAGCGTAAGGCGGGATGGAACTTTTCAAATTTTGAAGGGAAGGTAGGGGAAGTACTTTAGGGATGTGTTTTGGAGAGAGGAAAGGGGGAGGCATTTTTTCTTTTTAATAGGAGTTAAGAGCATCAATTTATACTCTCGCTCTATTATAAGAGTAGTTACAGGTGGGAGCATGGCTTTCAGGGCGAGCAAGTCTTAGTCGGTGTGAAAGACATGGGTGATTTTCTTTTGAAGTATCTTAGAGATGGGTACTTTAGGAGGAAGGGTGACGGGTTTACTATAATCTTTTTTATCCAGGGACTTTTTCAGTGCTATAACCTTAGCGTATTAATCTTCCTCTGGATCACCCGACATCATTTATTCTTCCTTTGCGACTAATTGGTCCAGGGCTAAACAACCGGATGTGTTTCACTTCCACTAATACCCATTCATACTTTTCTCTTTCATGGTCCAACTTACTTAGGTCGGGAAGAATCGAGTAGTCTTCTTTTGATGTTGGCTTTTTGGATGCTCAAGCACTCTGTCCTGGGGGTTCGGTGTATGTACTATACTCTTTGTTTGATAGCATTCTATTGTCATGTGGCCCAATGTTCACCTGTCTGCAACAATAATCGGGTGTTTGTCTTCTCCAACTTCCATGTAATAAGGAATGTCTAAAAACGTTGCTTTCAAGATGATTTCAAAGGCTTATATGTCTACACTCTCGTCCTAAGTCATCGATGTAATGTCACATACTTCATAAGAAAAACCCTAAAATGTTCGCCGCCAACATGGAAAGGTACATTGAAAACAGAAACTGAGGTTCTTCTTTTTCCCATGTATTCTATGCGAAGCACGTACTCTTCAATAATCATTTCCATTTAACGCAGTTGTTTTCTGAGGAAAATAAACTGTTCTACGTATTATACCCTTAACATTTTATTACTCTTTGAGGTCGAAATCCAGCTGTTGCAAATAAATGTATAATAATATCCGTAGATGATCTGATGACTTTTGTTGTCTTTTTCTCGACAACAAACATTAGGACACATCTTTTAAAAAAATATTATCGAGTTTGGGGAAGTCGATTAAGAACCGTCTTTTCAGTCGCAAGGTGCAAGCATTTTTTTATCCTTCTCGAACTTTCCCCATCTAAAAACACTAGGTTAAGGGTGGCGTGAAACATTGACTGATATCTACTGTAAATTACATGTAATTTCCAAAAGGTCGTTAGGCTGATGGCAAGAGGTAGCCATCGCCAAAACCAAGCAAAAAGGTTATCGAAAGATTATAAACGATGGACCCGCCCCCAACAAACGAAGAAGCAAGCAAAATGTTCAGCTTCACCACCACTAAAAAGAAAAAGAAGAAGATGAAGAAAAGAAAAAAAATGAGGTGTAACAAGCGTAATCTAAAAGATAACTTATAACTTTTATTTTCCCTCTCTCGGGAGGAAAGTTTATCTTCTTTTTATCTCAACGAGCATTCGCCAATGCAACCGAATGCTTATTTGCATAAGTGAATTCTCATCGTCGCTCAGAAATAACAAGATTCTATCGAAACGTTCGTGGTTCAATACCCGATGAACAACACACGGTGCGACATTAACTCTTTTACCTCGTGGACACTCACGGTGGCTGCTAAAATAAGTTTATTATTTTTGTATGAATCAATCCTGCATTTTTGTCATTTTTTCCCAATTTTTTTTATATTTGTTTTTTTTATTTAGTATTTCATTAAGTTGTTAATTACTTTTATAAAATATCTTATGCGGATAGCTTGTTGCCGGACAAGGTTTCTTATATATTAGTCATCCGAAAGGATACAAGTAAATAGAGTAACGTCTATAAAACAGTTCTACTGTGATTTGCATAATGATTTTAGACGAACTGTATAGCAAACGGATAATATCGGGTCAAACGGATTTGGATAAAATAACAAATAGATCCGATTTGTCGAAAATATGAAATATGCTTATTAAAACCTGTTTATCAAATAACTTATTGTTAATCTATGATTTTTATTAAGGATTTTTCATGCTTCAAATTAGTTTTTATTTCATGTATATATATATATATATATATATATATATATATATATATATATATATATATATATATATATATATATATATATATATAGGATTTGCAGTTCGGAATGATTTTGATTGGAATCCGAGTAAGAGGATGAATATATTTTAAGGGGGAAAAACGAGACACATTCAGGTCGATATAACTTATGATGTATACAACCCGAATGTGCGTCTAGTTCATTCCCCTTCAAAATTTATACATACATATATATATATATGTGTGTGTGTGTGTGTGTGTGTGTGTATTTAACCCAAGATGGTAGTAGGTATTAGCTTCATCATTATTCGTCTTATATCATTATTAAATGACATTGGTTTGAAATCTACTAAACCGTGCGAAACTAAGCTCCTCTACCAAAAGTAACATTATACAATACCATTAATCAAACTATATTTAACTATACTATACATCAAATGCCACTTTACTTTTGATAAGAAGTAACAGCTCTAAAAATACTGTTTCTTGACACATATCCCTAGCTAACAATAACAATAAAATTAGACTTCTTATGTACTATAAGAAATGTAAGATCTAATATCTTGAAGTAAAAAAAAACTCTTCTTCAACACATAGACCATTAGAAAGAATCAATGTTATTTATGAGTGTAAATAGAAAAATGATAATAAAATAGCTACCTTTGTATTATTTTTTTTTTGAAAAAAACATAACAATGGTGGTGTAAAATAAATAAATTTTGTTTTAATCTTACCTTTCAAGAATATACTTCTCCTTGTCAAAGAGTGTTTTTCTTTTCTTCTTTTTTTTCATCGTCCGATGGAAATGGACTTTTTGGTTAGAAAATAACGTTATATCTGCAGGCGAGGTGGCGCCGGTTTGAATAAGAAAGGGTATTTAGACATATTTTTTAACCATTGTTTCGTAATAGTATTATTTTTTTTGAAAAAACCACAACAATGGTGATGTAAAATAAATAAAATTTATTTAATCTTAGCTTTCGAGAATATACATCTCCTTGTCAAAGAGTGTTTTTCTTTTCTTCTTTTTTTTCATCGTCCGATGGAAATGGACTTTTTGGTCAGAAAATCACGTTATATCTGCAGGCGAGGTGGCGCCGGTTTGTTTTACAACCACTACCCTATGCCGGTTCCTCGCCATAGATCTTGTAAACCATAGCTCAATTTACCAACATCTTTAAAAACATAACAATTCCCTCTGATTTAAGACAAATTCCAGTTAATAAGACGAAAATAATACATTACAAGTTTTAAATCATACTCGAAACTACCATTATTATAACCTAGCAATCTACAATTAATAACATTACGTATAGATCTAGTAACAGCTTTTTAAAATGCTAAACCTAATACAATTGCATCATGTGACGTTAATTCTGGCATCACTGAATTTAAATTGTTAACTTGTTTCCTGGAACTGTGTAAGTTGTTTAGCATCTAACGTACTTCACATGCGTGTTCTATTTCTATCATTTGAAAGTCTCTTCTTTTATCCAACTTTTTGTTCATGTATTTTTGTCACCTTAACATGATTTGACTATGAATAAAAAACGTTCGTGATACATATGGTGCATGCATTATTTTATTTTCATTTTAATACAAACAATATTATTAGAAAAATTGAAAAAATAAAAAACGTATAATTAAGCAGTAGATTTCTCAAAATGAGTCATGTTATTATTAACTGGTTTTTATTTTGGATTCTGAATTCTTTCATATTTTGGACTTTGAATTCTTACTTTTCTGACTCTTTGGATTACAATTCAATGTTAAAATTATATCTGCGTACTATATTCGAATATTTACATGGACACATTATATTTTTGTATTTCTCATTGAACTTGTTTTTTTTTTGCTCACTACTTTTCATATTTTACAAATATTTGCAAAACAGTAATACAAATTTTGCTAATTTTTTCTTCTGATTTTTCTCTTATCAAAAGAGCTTGTTTTTGAAAATCCATGGATTAAGAAAGAACATTTTTTATTTAAATTCCTCAGTTCAATATGTAGTGAATTAATAAATGTTGTAGTTCATCAAATTTTATTTTCATCATTCATTTTATATATATATATATATATATATATATATATATATATATATATATATATATTTAAATATATATATATATATGTATATATATATATATATATATATATATATATATATATATATATATATATATATATATATGTATGTATGTAGCCATGTCTTGCTGAATTCGTTGCAATCCTTAGCTATGAGGGACATTTGATAAATATAACCGCTGAATTTATATGATAATGTTTACACTAGGGTGTGTTTAAATACAATATATTTTATCCTTGAAGACACAGAAAACTAATTAGATACTAGTTAAATAATGTCTTTAAATGAATTACAGAAAATAGAATGTGGGAATGTGATAAAAATCTAGAAAATGCAGTAGAATTATATTATTCATGTGAAATCTTGTTGATCCTTTTCGAATACATGTGGACATTGGTTAATATTGACGTTTGCAATTAATTTATGTTTTGCGCTGTTAAGAATAATACTTCCCCAGTATAAAATATCATTATAGTAAATGATTAACTAAATAACGATAACTAAGATAGTATAGCATATAGCATGGAAAAGTGAGTGAGCGCTAAGGGTAAGGGTTTAGATTAGTGTTAAGGTTGGGTATACATTAAATAAATTAATTAAAATATACACTATTCTATTGAGCCATCTGTTCAGTCTTGAGAGTATCTAAGTGTGTCTGAGCGGGGAGTCTCTCGTGAAACATAGGTTGCGCAATCATCAATCATACCTATTTTGAACCGGAACTGCTTGAGTTCACTATTAAGTAAAAGTCCAGGACAACTGAAAACAATATCGCGATAAGCACCTGTTATTTCCAACGGTGTACTGATTTAAATTCTGGCAGGTTATAAATCGTTTAACTTCGAAGATCTAACGGGAACATGCGTGTCGAGATTATTATGCTAAATACTAGTCAAGCACACATTTAAATTATCATTATAGACGGTATAATATTTTGTCATACATTAATAGTTAATGGATGGGAAATAAGTATTTACAGTCATAATACATGAGTAATTAGTAGGTTAAGATAAATTAAAGAAATTAACTAAAAGCAGATTAGCTGATGGGATACTATTCACAGAATAAAACCTTCAAATACCAAAATTAATATTTTTTTAATAAGATAAAACGTGTCGGCTATAATGTTAGTTTTATCTTAACATGAGCAAACATATTAATCAACTTTATTTCTTAAAACACTGAAAAGAAACAAAAATTATAATAGTCTGATGTATTTAAGTGTTAATCAAATAAAATTGAAAATTAAGGAGATAATATTAGTAATAAATTACAATAATATGTGACAGATTGTTATAAAACTATTTATGTAAAATATTTCTATAAATACGCAATTTTCTTTCTACAAAAAATGCAAATTAAAATTAAAATAAATATATAGAAAATTATGAATTTAAATATATAGGTCAATAAAACAGAGGAATACAAATTTATATTCTCACAGAACATTGATTTTTTTGCGTATTTTATCAGATAATATGTCGTTTATATATATAAATACATATTGATTTTTTTTAAATAACATTTTTATATGTTATATTTAAATTTCAACATCAACCTGAGCCACTGAGGAATGTCGTAACAAGATAAGTACATCATCATCATCATCATCATCATCATCATCATCATCATCATCATCATCATCATCATCATTATTATTATTATTATTATTATTATTATTGTTATTGTTATTGTTATTGTTATTGTTATTGTTATTATTATTATTATTATTATTATTATTATTATTATTATTATTATTAAGTCAGAAATATTCAAATATATATATAATTTGGAAAAAATATGACCATCTATTTGATAGTTTATTATCCACATTCAGGTAGGCACATAATTCCCTCGAGTTATATTTTGGCAGTCAAGTCAATAGAGTACCAAGTTACGTCAATCTTTTACCATGAATAAAAAAGTTGCTAAAAAAATAATTCAGTGTCGAAAAGTGGAATGTTCGTCTCAAAAGATCCAAGTACTTCGCTAATGAAAAACGAAAGCTAACTGAAAGATAAACGACTTATTTCGAAGTCATGAATATTATATTCCGGAGAAAATGTGATTTAACCCAAGTTTCATATTATTCATAGTTGCAATTCGATAATAATGGATTAGAGTGTTGGAACTAATTTAATAGCATGTACAGTAACAACACGAAAGAAAAGAGATTCATCTTTGTCGACGTATCACTTTTTTAAGATAATAGAAGCGAGAAACAACGAGAATAGACGAATGGAAGAATATTCACTTTCGCTGTTTACCTAAGTAAAACATTCCGTTTATTTATGACTAAACACAGGCAGCAGGATTAGATTTTTTTCTAAATCCCATCGGAAATTTGCATTATTGTTGCCCGGGGTGAAGCAAATTTACTTCGTTCATATAGAATAAATGTTGATACCGTAATTTTGTGACTTCGACAAAATCTTTTCAGCGTGAAATCCGCTCCATTATCAGGAATCATGCGAAAATGTTGGTTACTCAAAATAAACTATTATCTCGACAATGATTTCCTATTTGGTCGCATGATAACGGAACACGTCTGCTTGTCCATATGTATGCATGCAAGTGTATCAGTGTGTGAATGATTGTCCTTCAGTTTCATAGACATATTTAGAGAACGAATTGTTTTTTCGCTTTATATCATTTCGCAGATCATGCAATCGTGCGGATGCTTTTAGGCGAAAGTTGGTTTAGGTTTTGACTAGAAATCGGCAAAAATATGCTCAATTATGTGAAATCTATTCTTCTCGTGAATACGACATTGGCTGTCAGTATTATTCAGTATCACGATCAAGACATATGCTTGATTTATTACACAGGTGTCAGTGTCAGTTGCCTCGCCTCTATATAAATAGATATACTAGCTAGAAGATGCACCAAGAGATCACATATAGTTGCTAATAGCAGATTCTTCTCAATATTCTGAAAATAAAAATGTGATTATTTAAAGTAATATCTTTGAGAATTTTCACTCAGACATGCATCGCAAATCTCTATAATATTTTCTGTGTTCATTTTTCATTTTTTTTTTAATTAAATACACATTTATGTAGTTATTGAATATTATTTCTAAATGTTCGGCAGCTCGCTAAAAACGAAGACAATATAAACAAATCCGACTTCATTGAATAGCAAAAGAGATAGATAGAGTCATTAATTAATCTACACGTTCTCCCTCCACTAAAAGAGCCGCGAGCAGTTTTCCCACTTTGTTTACGTTCCTCCGCTCACGAGCGAGAGATCTCTATACAGAATGAGAAAAACCGATACATCGATCTATTAGTCTCGATTTTTGTCTTCATTTCCAGTCTATGATGAATGAACTCGCTTGTTTTTTTCGTCTTCCTTGAACTTAAAGAACGCATTTGTTACTTAATCTAAAAGATAGAATATTACGTTGAGTAAAAGTATCTTATCAACTCAATAATGTTTATTGAAATATCAAATAGTTTTAATGAATAAAAGTGAAATGAAGACATTTAAATTTATATTATTTTCTATTCTAATTTCTCTTGTTATTTTATTAATCATTTAGAAAAGAAACGATCTGTTTCACCCTCGTGGTATGACGTCACATTCGCCTGACGGTTAATTAAGATCGTGAAAAACGTGATTGGGATGATAAAGAACAGCTCGCTAGAAAGTGAGGTGAGCTCAAAACTTAGGTGTAGTACAATTATTGTATTTACGAATTGCCAATGAATATTGAAAATCAACTCTTTTTTATTATCTTATGTATTATATAGAGTTTAAGATATTGGTTCGAGTTCTTAACAAATATTAGTTTCTAATCGATTTTATAGAGTTTATATTATTATCATATGTATGTGTAATAATAATGTATTTATAAACTAATCTCAAATCGATCTCAGATGAAACGGACAACATTTACAGAATGATCGTCATAGAATCTTTGTTTTTCCCATACAAACAAATAAACTAATAGAATTACTTTTACGTGTTCACCGATTATAACATTCAACAAAGTACGGAATATCTTAACTGACAACACTATTTGAATTGTAGTTAAAACATTACGAGTAAAATAATCAGAGTACATAATAGATGCATGAAGTAAAAAACGCTTAAACTGAAATCGAGCTGTGAACGAACGGACAACAATCGCAAACATATGTCCAGAGTCGTTTTGGTCTTCCATCTAAATAAAAGACCGAACGGTCTAATATCTACGCGTTTCGTCGATTAAACCTATAGAATTGACGGTATTTTGTTACTATCTTATTCGGCGCATTATACCTCCTAAAAAAGTTAAAATTCTACTTTTTTTGTGCAAATACATTTAAACAGCCTAAAAGATATCCGCAAAAAAGGAATTAAAGATTAAGATTTTAGAGTGGGGAATCACTTTCCTTTATAAATTGTACGTAAAATAAGCACCCATTTCATGGCCACTTAGCGTAAAACGTACATGTAACCCACTTGAGTTTTCAATTTTGTGGAGGTGGATTTTTAAAAATAAAAACATGTAAAAATTTAGCTAATTTCATTTTTTGGGGGAGGGGGGTGGTATGATTTACGTTTAGGGTTTAAGTTAAGATTTACGGTTAGCGGTTAGGGATAGGGTTTATTAAATAAGTACCCCCACCAAATAATAAATTGGCTACATTTCTACGTATTTTAATTAAGTAAAAAAAAAAAATCCTCCCACAAAAGACTAAATTGCCTAAATCTCTACGTTTTTTCATAAAATAAGTTACCCCCCCCCCTAAAAAAAAATGTTGGCGGTTTTATTTCGAAATATTTCAATTTTATGCGATTTTAAGGTAATTTAACATTTATGTTTCTAAATTTGTCGGATGAGGATTGATAATTCGTATAATTTGGATTACTCAGACTACGTATGTGTTTCTATTGAGGTATATCCGGCGTGGATTATTGGATCCGTCACTGGCATGTTAATGTTTTGGTTTATGTTCGATTATCTACTTCTAAATTTATTTACATCAGTTATGTTTTAAGCGATTCTTCTTTTTTTATCCTTTTTGTTATTATGCAACTTAATCATATTTTGTTCTATTGAACTCTTTAGATCAAGTGGTTTCATACATTTTCGTAAACGACTTCTATAAACAAAAAGATCGTCGTCTTTTATATTTAAGAATATTCAGCGCACAACACAGACCCAACAACATTATTATAAAATCCCGTGTATGTTTACATTAGTTTTTAGCATTTTGTTTTTGTATTATTATCCTCTCTTCTATAACATGTTAATCTCAATGAATTTACGCAAACATAGTTTTTATTTAATCGATTTCTCTCGCATGCCACACCCGTCTACGGCTTTTAAGATCGTAAATGTAAAAAGATGGTACGAATTAGTATAGGAATCGTAGACTTTAGATGCATAAATTGAACCCTTTTTTTCTATCCAGATTTTTACAAGTTTAGTGTTAGATGAGTTTTTCGTCATTATTACAAAGGTGGCCTAATATTATCCATACAAACCGGAAAATTAGTTAAAATGTTCCAAAATAATTCGGAGTTTGATGAGAAATTTTGGGTACAGAACAATATTTATATTCTATAATGACATGCTTTATAAAGTATTGCCAAATAGATAACATATTTCATGAGGAAATAAGAACCCATATGAGTTATGAATTCATAGTCATGTATAACGCTTTCTCCTTGTTCTATTACATGATGCAACAATATCCCGGTTATTAAAGAGGCCATCTTATCAAAGAATAACAAGCCGTGCGTGCGTGGTCCCCCTCTGTATGTGACTCGATGTGTCGAGTGTAAAATGCAATACATTTGGGCAATTCGGGGCATTTTCGACCACCTTTAACCCTTTGGGGGCCCAACCAGAATTTTTCTGTAGTCAAGGATGCTCATTTTATACCCAGAACAATTCCCTCTATATGTTGGCCAATTTCCAGAAAAATTGAATGGATGGATCAAATGTTATGGGAGAAAAGGGTCATTTTTTGCCATTTAAGGGGCTTTTGAGCCTCTGGGGGCGCGAACCAGATTTTTCCCAAGGTCAGCGATACTTATTTTCTATTAGTAACAATTGCCTCCACATTTTGGCCAAGTTTCAGAGAAATTGAATGGATGAATAAAAAGTTATGGGCCAAAAAATGTAACTTTTTGCAATTTCGGGGGCTTTTGACCCCCTGAGGGGCTAACCAGATTTTTTTTCAAAAATCGGAGAATGTCACTTTCTAACCTGACCAAAGTTACAACTTCATGCAAAATTTCAGAGAAATCCAATGTATGGTTACGGAGAAAACTCCGGACGGACGGACAATTTTATAAATCGGGGGATCAATTACGGTTCCATATATTAAATACTTTCTTTAAATTATCGTATATTACTTGAGTTTAATTAATCAGACTCAACTGCGACTTATTAATTATTTTAGCAGAATACAAATGAGAAGATCTATTATTCCATAAGAAGATCAGTCGGAAGCAAAATGTTTGGAAAACTCTATTATGTACCAAAACATAATTTTGTTTTCTTCAAATCAAAATTGATAAAAGTTTATGTTTGAAACTGTGTCCTGAGTTGAATGCACACTGTCGTTTATATTATTGATATTTGCATAGTCGCGATCTGAAACATTCGTTAGATATGACCCCTCTTCTATAGAAGCCCGAAAAATTAATAGCATTATTTCTGTCGCCATGTTTGTATTGCACTAAAAGTACGGAAGCACAAGATGGTCATATTCTGACGTTTCCGTTTATTAAGCAACCAGTAAAAATCTCACTCTCTACTGAAATCGTTATGACAGAAATTGGTTATGACTATTAATGTGTCCAGTGTTAATCATGAAAGATTGGTTGCATAATGAAGTGATACACCTGGATTACAATTTGTACCTAACGATAAGGAAATGACCAGTTTGAGACGTGGTTGCAAATGTATTCAATTTTATTCTAAACACAACATTTAGCATAACTTGCAGAGACAACAGACAAAACAGACGACGAAGGTTGTCGAATTTTCCGGTGAAAATAAAATTTAGAATCAGTAAAAGACCAAAATAAAATATTCATGATGAGAAAATCAAAATGAGAATTAGTAAAAATGATAACTAACCGATTCGAATCATATATATATATATATATATATATATATATATATATATATATATATATATATAGAGAGAGAGAGAGAGAGAGAGAGAGAGAGAGAGAGAGAGAGAGAGAGAGAAAGAAAGATAGATATAGAGACACAGAAAGACAGAAAGAGAGATAGGACAGAAGGGGACAGAACGAGAAATAGATATTGAGAGAGAGGGACAGAGAGAGAGGGAGAGAGAGAGAGAGAGAGAGAGAGGGAGAGCGAGTAAAAGAAAGAGAATGTTGGTGTAGACAGAAACTGAAAAAGAAGGAAAGCAAGGGCGAATAAATATGACTTATTTCCAAAATTGATAACTACAATAAATTGGCGCTGTTTCATCAAATCGTTTCTAAATAAATATTCGCTATGGTCTAATGGAAAGATGTTGGCTGCAACGTAAATATTTAAATAAATTGATCTAAAAAGTATTTGAATATTCAAAAATAAACAAATTAGCTGTCTATGTAAGTCTGACACTTGACAAAAAATTAAAGTAACACGAGAGAAGTGACGCTTAGCTATTGCTTCGAAGAAACTGGCAGAGACTCTGGTGATTCCGTCTACTTGAGTGGTGTACGGAATATCCAATATGTGCGAATGAATTCTTCACTTTGCTTGGAACACATCGGATTCCGGATTGGCACAGAACTAGTAACATAAAAAGATAAACAAAGTTAAACATAACATAGAAAGGCTGACCAATGTTTGACAATGCTGATGACGTCACTGACGAACGAATACAGTCGTTTTTAAAGCAACATTTAATCAAATGTTAACTGCCTATACATAAAATATATATTTGATAGTATACGAATAGATTATTTCTTAGTTTTTATCCAATTAATTTAGATAAAACTTTTCCCAGCGGGTTTTATAAATATGATAACAACAATGTTTGTTTTTGTTCCGTATAAGGTCGTTTATTTCTTATTAAAGAGTCGTTATTTTCGTAGTAAATTAAACTAAAAGCATATCTCCCATCTATGAAAAATGGTCCGTGTAAATTCGAGAATGATAGATTAAAGGTTTGTCACCTTAAAGAGGTAAGATATAGGCAGATCTTTATATTACAATGTGAAGGAGTTAGGTCGCTATGTGGGTATGGTTAGAAATTCCCGAGAGATTTTTCGCCATGGAAGAGACTATTCTTATTTTTGAAATACTCAAGACTCAGTGTTGTATCGTAGTGTTGTATTGTCATATGTTTCATCTGTCTCGTGTCGTCGTGTCGACTTTTGTACGTATAACTTCATTGCGTTATAGTAAGAAAAATAAGATAAGACAGATTCTGGAAATGGGGGTTTATTGAGAGAAAAATATTAAGTAATCACAAATACAAATTACACTTCTTTATGTAGGAAGGCGACAGTTATATTAAATCAAGTAACTCTTAGCAAGATAAAAGGGATAAACAGATAGATGGATAGACTGATAGACAGACAGACTGACAGGTGACTCGCGTCTATGGCCGCGTACAATCCTCACAGTTTTTTGTTAAGACAATTTGTCAGTAAGCGTTTGCTTAAAACTCGTAAGCCGGTCTTCACAAAATCTATCCGTTTCTTCTTGTTCTTGTCCCACGTGACGTCACACCCAGGGCACCGTCCTGTATTTGTTTTTATCGATTACACCGACTAACCTAACGTCGTTGTTTTGGGATTTTATCAGCGGCTCATTCGATTGTATCTATCATTGGCAGGTCATGACATAAACCTCCCTAGATCCCCTGTGTCCTGCCCCATCCTGCGTTGTTATCAAGACCAGTGAATCATTATCAGCAAGATCATTGCGACCGTAATCATCCACATGTGCTAAAAAGTATTCTAGCAGATCCAAACACCCATTACACAACACTCTTTCTATTTATCTGAAAAAAGAATCCTAAGATATTTTCACTCTCATGTTTAAAGACAGGCCAGGGCTTACTTTCATTATCCCAAGAACTAAATAGAGCGAGTCATTTTTATTATCATCATCTGGAATTACTTGTCAGATCATATGACATTCCCTTGGGATGTAAGTAAAGTATTCTTGCGATTCCATGTCATCTATCAATTACCGAGCGTCATTCGCCCCTAGTTGTACTGCAGAAATTCTCCGGAGTGATCATCATTTCCTCGAAAGTCAAAAACTTCACGCCCAGAATTCCATTATCTAATAACGGTTTTCCATTTGTCCTTAATGGATCCTTATTCAACATTCTAAGACATTCATTATACACACATACATCTTATCTAATATATAAAAATATAACCGATATTTTAAATCAATTTAACGTATACATATTACATAGATATAGACGAACAAAACTGAAAGTCTTCTTTTTATGACACTATCTGTTATAGTCAGCCTACGAGTGTTATGTATGGTACAGCTTCTATATACAATCACAATATCTGAACCCGACGTTCAAGACACCTCAGCACTCCTGTTATCAATTTCCGAAAAAGATCACACCTTCATCTAACTCCCAACCCCTTTTTATCGGAGAAAGCGCCAACTCCGAACTCTACATAATTGATTCGCCCCATGTCTCTAGTTACATGGTAAAAAGTGAAAGGTTATTTCCAACACTTGCACTGATACAGGTTCACGCTTTACTCTTATTCTATCTAGAGTTACATTAGTACGGTACCTTCCTTTATCCTGACCCCATCAATAACATTTATTTCCTATCTGACGTACACACCGAAGATCTCCACAAACCAGCTAACTCCACACCCGATGCAAATTGGTGTTCATAGTTTTCAATCGAATGTAAACCGGGTATAATGGCGGCAGACCATCAGGTTTTCATCTTAGATGTCAAAACTGACTAATAATGCTTGTGTAACATAAGCAGAGAGTATGCCCTCAATTAAGTGTAAACATCTAACACAATTTTTAGATAGTTTCGCCGATAGGATTTTATATATTTATTTAAAATCGTACCAATTGTTGTATTGAAATTTTCAAACCGTGCGTTGTTTTAAGAGTAATGAAATGAGTAATTAGAATAAAAATTTACAAGTCCGTTACTTCGATCGCTGCTGTGCGTTGTAGTATTGAGATTTTGGATGGTATTTTGTTAAAGCCCATTATATTTATAATGCACTAAAGCAGATTAATTGATTTAATCAGTGGATATGATCTCCCTGGGTGTGTCATTTTATTAATTTGAATAAACAATGAATTCATTAATTTTATTGTTACCTTTTAATTTGTGACATGCTGACTGTTCGGAAAAGTCCTAATTATAACAACAAAATCTGCTTTATTATTATAATGGAGTTAATCTTTGAACCCTCGAAGTTAATACGCAATAGATTGGTGTTGGGATGGAATCGGAAATCGGAAACCTCGGAACATAGTGGTGTATTGGAATCAGAATCGGAATCGGGAAACTTTGAGCCTTATTTTCGACTCAAAAAACGATTTTTTAAAAATATTCTTGTTAAATCGAATTTTCCATTGCTGCTACTAATAATGATATGACAAATATTTATCGTTTTCAACTATCAGTAAAAAAAACTCTATAGATCATAATAACAAAATATGATTTAACTTTATTTTACTAATGTAAAAAAAATATTGTATAAATTCGCAAGGTAACTTTTAAAAGAATGTAATGTATTTACAAAGTTTCAGAAATTGTTTAAAATTTAAATAAAACGTTTTTGTCAAGAATAAATACTGACAAAATCATCGATGATTACATCATAAAAATTGATTTCAATTATTTCATGCTTTTGGACCTTTGTCATTTTTTGAAATTATGTGATGGGATTTTATCTAGTTTGTTTTTCTACGCCCCCAGAATAAACACACCTCACAATACGTGGGCAGAAAGTGTGAGAATAAGTTGAAACATTTTAAACATGGTGTTGAGTTGAATTTTGTATAAATGAATTAGTGAATTTAAAGATTTTCACGGCTCTGTGTGAAAACACACTTTGGAATCAGTTCTTCTTTGATTTTGAGTTTTCGATGTCTGTAAACTGGTTGTACAAAGAAAGTTTAAATTGTTTTCTTTGTAGAAGTTTAGTTGATTAGTTTAGTATATAAGTACTCTTGAGTATCATAATTATAATTATTATTACTACTACTACTACTACTACTACTAATAATAATAATGATAATAATAATAATACTAATAATGATAATAATAATGTTGTTTTATTATCGTAGATTAACATCCTCGGCAATTCACCTCCTAAAAAAATGAGATTCGACATTTTTTGTAAACACTCTAAAAATCAATTATTTTAGAATTTAGAGTGGGGGATCCGTTTCACATATTCATTTAACGTAAAATGAGGTCCCATTTCCGAACGTTTTAGACCAGTTAACCATTTTATTTTTCTTGGAGATAATTTTTGTGCGTTTTTTTTTCCAGGAGGACGGTCTACTTTTTTAAACAATTACGCATTATTTTACGACCTGGCAATTCGGACTTAGAGTTAGTATTAAAAATGTAGTGATCATGCCTAAAAAGTTAGAATGGCCTGGAAATGATGATCATATTATGTTACATTCATATACGAAACTGATCTCCCACTCTAAATTCTAAAAGATTGTGTGTGCGTTTTTCCCGCAAAGTTTTAAAAAGTTATTCACACGTAATCACCTGAAAAATTAGAATCTCATTTGATGGTGGTTAAGCTGAGGGTGTTAATCTACAATAATAGATGTTAATACGCAATACTTTTGTCGGCATTTTTAAAGACATCTGTGCCACTGTTTGTATGATTTACATTTCTCGCACGTTTTTCAGTTGTTGCGTTGGCAACAGAACGAATAAATATGGTTAATTGCAGCGTAATCATATCCATATACATTGAACAAATGTTCACGATATCCAATAAATATTCATATTACATTACACCAGGAAAGCGGTAACTTATTGTAAATAACGAAGCAAAATGATTTCTAGGATTTCTTTTAAATGATTTGTTTGCACACAAACTAACAGTTTTCACGCTCAAGATTTGATTTACAATTAGCAACTGTTTTATGATTTCTCTATCATAGATAAAAATTATTCTGTTGCGCTCATAATTTTATATTTATAATAAAAATGTTATATCAGCGAACGGTGCTCGAATCCTGACCGAGGCGAACGATATGATTAACAAAATGAATTACAATTTCGTCGTATATTTGACAGTCACTTCAACACAAATTCCGGACGAATCCATGTTTCACTCCAACTATGGGTAAATTAGAAGTTCGTATTCAATACTTCTAATTATAATAGGAATGATGTGTATGTATGTCTGTCTGAAGTCGAAACTATATTATTAGTTTTGATCGCTCCTTATTTATATCTACTTGAAGCCGAAATTATATTATTAGTTTTATCGCTCTTTATTTAGATCTATTTGAAGCCGAAACTATATTATTAGTTTTGATCGCTCCTTATTTATATCTACTTGAAGCCGAAACTATATCCTCAGTTTTGATCGCGCCATTTTTATATCTACTTATCAGCTCCTATATACCCATTCCAAAACTTTCCCAAACATCACGTGTCTTTCAACTTTACATAATCAATTTGTTTTAAAACTTACAATAAATTAATATTCGCAAATATACACTCATAATTAATTTTTTTCAGATTTCGAGATGTATTTCAAATATTTTTCTCTCGATAATAATCTTAATAAAATTATTAAAAGAATTAATTAAAGACATGGTTTTTTTTTTAAATCTATATAATTGAGTTAGGTTATTACATTAAGTTGTAATAGAATATGATGGAACAGCCGGCGACCATTCAAATATTTTGTAAACCGCCCCCTGATTATTCGAACGCACGTAGTTATGTATGGTAGTAGTTGTGAAAAAAAATAAACAAATTTTACTGAGCAATTGAATAAAATGACTACCAGAAATATGCGAACGGAGGGAGCATATATTTGCTAGTTATTTTAATGAATAGTTAGCAATAGTTGTTATCCTTTGGCGTAAAACGAATTATATGCCGTTAAAGAAAACATGTCGCTGGTTAAGTGGTAAGAGACAAAAAAGAACGTAAAAATAAACTGATGAAAACGATTCTCTGGGGATAAAAATTTAAATAATTTATTTAAAACATAATACAATCATAATTAAACTATGATGATAATAGATTTTATATGTGTAATCGTAGTGTCCATCGTACAATTCCATCTCATAATGCCATCTCTCGCGAAGGGCAGATAACTGTCATCAAATGGCTCTAAGCAAGTCGGATAATTTTAAGGTAGAGAAAATCACTTCCCTTTAAGCATAGAACTATTTTTAGATGTAATGCAAATTCCTATTTAACAAAATCAAGCCATTGTAAAAAAGATTCATTATTCTAATTAAAAGAGATTTTCTCAATGAAATTGTAGGAATTATTTAAAGATCTTACAATAACTATTATATGTATAGAACAGGTACCCTGTTATCATTATTTTTGGTGGCTTCGACAATTGACAATCAGACCGTGAGTTAAAACTGTACATTATGTGGTCTCACATAAAATTAATGAAGATTTTCTGAAGAAACACACATTATTGGCAAATTTGACAATCATTTCAATAAGAAGCGAAATCATCAGCTATTCGCCTTTGACTTTACAAAAAGATTTTGCATACTAAGTTGTAAGTAAAATAAAGGTCAGAGATGCACACGTAACTGACATTTGTTAACCAATGTCTTCTATATTTAAAAGAAACAAAGTTAAAATAACTTAGAGCCCCTATCTATCGATTTGTAATATTATGAAAATGCAAAGGTTTTATTTATTGTTCACATGATTGAATTTGGTGAGTGCCATTTTTATGAGTTAATTACCTTTAGTCAATCACTAGTTGATCTTCTTCAATCGTCTTTACAACTTTTACTATCCTTTTAGCAAATCAACCGTATTTATTGTTTAGTTATTGTAAGATTTAAGTGTCAACATATCTTACAAGAAATGCAACCCAATTGAGCAGCTTATTATCTCACAAGCTCTGGCAATATTTTAAATCAGTGAATGTATCTGACGATTGTCCGTTTCGAAGGAATATAAAGTGGACATCCATTACTCTGATATTTCTGAGAGTAAGGTTTTCAAGAGCAACCGTGATTAATATAATACGAATAACTCGGTATAGTGTGAAAATAATTCATGCAATTCTGTTTTAAATCATACTTTAAATGTTTTAATGTTTGACTTGGGTGACGCTGGTCGATCCAGCAGACCATCCTTGGAGTCAAATGTTTACAAAAAAACCCAAATATCATAAAAGTGTGAACACCTGGCTTTCGGGGACGTCATAGGAAAATCTAACGAGAATATATCTACGCAGAAGGGTTAAAATACGATCTACAAATCCTCGGTATCACTCAACTAGCACCATTAACAAATAAGTTTACAGCGTCATGTCCAAGCACTAAACAAAACAACACACATATAATGTATTCAATGGAGGTAGATGTTTTGTTATTGAGAACTCGCTATGTCTAGCTTAGAAGAGATAGGTGTCCGAATTTCATCTGCTCTCATTAATATAAACAAAAATAATTATGACACCATTATGCTTGCCTGTGCAACCACTCTTGTGAAAGTGGAGAAAATACAAACAATTTAACAGCTAAACAGCTTACAAACTTAGAACAACAAACATCATCACTTTGTACTGGGCAATTCATACACTTATTCAGGGTTTGATTTTACCAGATTCTTTAGTAAACATGGACAACTTCAGAAAAAGAATGAGAACCTTTTCATCTATGCAAAACAAAATTACCTAATACTTACGAACCCCTGTATTAACACACAAGATCGTTCATAGAACAACATGGACGTCAGTCGAAAGATTAGAAGATCACCTTACAGCAGATAGAACATTACGTCACAACACATACAGAAGCCAGATAGATTACGCTACCTGTAAAAACATACATAAAGTACTTGTACAAAATTTAGGATCTTACAACAGAATCACCACTTACACAACCAAAAAATAGTAAAAAATGATCACAAACAAAATCAAACATTAGCGAAAAAAAGAAAACAGAAAAAACAACAGCGAATAACTGTAAGAATATAGGATATAAAATATTTTTTTAGAAATAAAACTAGGAAACAATCTGAAATAACGTGACACACTAAATCTTTATAAGAAAAAAAAGAAACATACATACCAATATAAGAAACATGAAAAACAATCAGGGAAGCATAGAAAACAACACGAGTAACATATAAAACAATAAGAGAAACATGGAGAACAATCAGTAGAAGCATAAAAACAATACGAGTAACATAGAAAATAATAAGAGAAACATGGAAAACAATATGAGAAACATAGAAAACAAAAAGAGAAACATAAAAAACAATAAGGGATGCATGAAACACAATAAGAGACACATGAAGAAAAATAAGAGAGACATGGAAATAATATGAGTAGCATGGAAAACAATAACGGAATACTGGAAAACAATAAGAGAAACATGGAAAACAATAAGAGAAACATGGAAAACAATAAGAGAAACATAGAAAACAATAAGAGAAAAATAGAAAATAATATAAGAAACATGAAAAACAATAAGGGCAACATGAAACACAATAAGAGACACATGGAGAAAAATAAGAGAAACGTGGAAAGCAATATAAGCTGCATGGAAAACAATAAAGGAATCATAGAAAACAATAGGAGAAACATGGAAAACAATCTAAGAAACATGGAAAACAATAAGACAAACAAGAAAGAATAAGAGAAACTTGGTAAACAAATACTGCTACATGGAAGACAATGAGAGAAGCATGAGAAACCAGAAAAACAGCATGCAAAATAATAACAGAAACATGGAAAATAATAAGAGAAACATGAAAAACAATAAGGGCAGCATGAAACACAATAAGAGACACATGGAGTAAAAATAAGAGAAACGTGGAAAGCTATATGAGCAGCATGGAAAACAAAATAGGAATCATAGAAAACAATAGGAGAAACATGGAAAACAATCGAAGAAACATGGAAAACAATAAGACAAACAAGAAAAAATTAGAGAAACGTGGTAAATAATAAGTGCTACATGGAAGGAAAATAGAGAAGCATGAGAAACCAGAAAAGAAGCATGCAAAACAATAACAGAAACATGAAAAACAATAAGAGAAACATGAAAAACAATAAGGACAGCATGAAACACAATAAGAGACACATAGAGAAAAATAAGAGAAATGTGGAAAGCAATATGAGCAGCATGGAAAACAATAAAGGAATCATAGAAAACAATAAGAGAAACATGGAAAACAATCTAAGAAACATGGAAAACAATAAGACAAACAAGAAAAATAAGAGAAACATGGTTAACAAATACTGCTACGGAAGACAATGAGAGAAGCATCAGAAACCAGAAAAGAAGCATGGAAAACAATAAGAGAAACAAGGAAAACAATAAGAGAAACATGGGAAACAATAAGAGAAACATGGAAAATAGTAAGAGAAACATGGAAAACAATAAGAGAAGCATGGAAAACAATAAGAGAAACATAGAAAACAATAAGAGAAGCATCGAGAAACCATACATGAAGCATGGACAACAATAACAGAAACATGAAAAACGATAAGAGAAGCATCGAAAACAATAACAGAAGCATGGACGCCAATAAGAGGAGCATGGTAAATAATAAGATTAACATGGAAGACAATAAGAGAAACATTAAACACAATAGGAGAAGCTGTGAACACAATAAGAGAAACATGGAACACATTAAGAGAAGCATGGAAGACAATAAAAAGCCTGGTAAACAATGAGATGAACATGGAAAACAATAAGGGGAACATGGAAACAATAAGAGAAACATGAAAAACAATAAAGGAAACATGAAAACAATAAGCGCAACATGGAAAAATAATAAAGGAAGCATGTAAAACAATAACATAAACATTGAAAACAATGATAGAAGCTTAGAAAACAATAAGAGAAGCATGGAAAACAATAGGGGAAACATTAAAACAATAAGAGAAGCATGAAACACAATAAAGAAAATATGAAAACAGTAAGAGAAACATGGCAAAACAATAATCGAAGCATGGAAAACAATAATAGAATCATTGAAAACAATGAGAGAAGCTTTGAAGACAATAATAGAAACATGGAAACTAATAAGAGAAGCATGGAACACATTAAGGTAAACATAAAACAACAAGAGAAACATGGAAAAACAATAATAGAAAGCATGGAACACAATAACAGAAACATTGAAAATAACAAGAGAAACAGGTAACACAATAAAATCTACATGAAACACACTAAGAGACACATGGAAAACAATAAGAAAAACATGGACAACAATAAGGGAAATATGAAACACAATAGAGAAACATAGAAAACATTAAGAGAAGCATTGAAAACTATAAGAGAAGCATAGAAAAACAATAAGAGAAGGATAGAACACAATAAAAGAAGCATGGATAAACACAAGAAAAGAAGAATTCGGTGTGAAGAACACCAATCCACAAACTCTCATAATCCAAACAGATAAAAACATTATTAGCAGAAGAAACTTAGAAATAAAGCAGAAGCCAATGAAAACAAAGCCAAATGCAAGAAAGAGAGAAAACGAGTTCTCAAATTAAAAGAAGGTCATCTAAAGTTAGAAGAGACTGCGATACTAGATGAAGTGATCAGAGTAATTAGAAAACAACTGAAACAAGTACTAGTATGCAATTATAAAAGTGAACACCATGAAGCCAAAAAGGACATTTTAATGCTAGGATGACAAGTTAAACTGTAATAAATCGGAAGAAGATAAAGTCAACATGATAACTAAATTATTTTACGAATTATTTTCTTCCGATGAGCTCCAAGGACCAATCGAACCTGCAAATCGAAAAAGGTGAAGAGCATACAAACAGCAACACATCAGAACCATATGAAGTTGTACAGAATACGTAAATACGGATCAGAACAACTCTACAACAACAGACCGACCATCGTTGATAAAACGAATGAGGCGGAAGATAATCCAGAAGACATCCAACTGGGTACCTTGAAACCTCTAGCGAAACTTCCTAAAAAGAATGCTAAGAAAACTGTCAAGACTAATTAGTCCGTGATCGGTATCATGAAAGATTTAAACATTGGCAGATGTTGGAACAGAATGAAAAATAGATCCTAAAATCACAAGCAGCTTACCAAAGTGGAAGTTACAGAAAAGTATGACGTCTTTAATACTGCTGTTGGGTACGTTATAAGCTTTTGACATAGTTTGCAGAAAAGGTTTCACGGAAATATTAGCTACCGTCCTGACAGTTGCAATTGATGCGAATCCTGATTAAAGTTGTAACAGATAACGTGAAATTGGAAATCTTTCTAGTCCAAACATTCGCACAAATATATAAATTTGCGTAGGCGACTTTTTATCAGTAATGGTTTTCATTTTATATATAGTGATTGCAATCAAACCACTACCATTGAACATAGATGCAGTTGACTATCATAAACCACCGTTGTTTTCCCTGGAGTGACTAATAGAAAGAAATCAATTAAGATGTTCCATCAACTCAAAATATGCAGATGACATTTCTTGTCTGAGAAGTGATCAGTCAAAAAATAAATACAATCACTATTACCAAATAAATGACAAGGACAAGAATTATTGATGAACAAGAAAGCATCAGAGCATTCATAGACGTCGTAATGACGCAGGGAGAACAAGTAAATACTTTAGCTCGATGCAAAGAGGAAAATATCAAAATAAAAAGGGGTCTATCTAGATCAGGGGCGGTCAACCTTTTCAGAGTGAGGGCCAGATGAGACTTTTAGAAGGAAATAGCGGGCCAGAGTGAAAAACGAAATCTCACAATTACTATATTTTGTTTACATGAATAAATTGTACAAAAATTGCATCGAACACTCTACAAATCTGATATTTTTTCTCAAGAGACTTCTGTGTGTGATGTTATAAAAGGTGCCGACGAAGAGCCATTTTGGAATCATAAAAAAATAATGAAGGGGGAAGTAGCAAGTTGATCCAGCATTCGTTTTAACACACCTTACATAAGTACTATGTTTCATGCCCTTTCCTCGTATCATGTTTCCTCTTTGCCTCTCTCTTTCTCTTATTCTATTCTTATCTCTTTATAGTTAAAGAAAAAAAATATATACATGCATCATCGCTCGCTGACATTCATACATTTTTAAATGTAAATCTTAATTGAAACCAACTTTTACGTCTATGTCACAAAATGATATGAGTTTTACTGGGAGGTCCTCGCGCCGGATTGTAATAATAAAGCATTGCAGGGTACCGGGCCGGACGCTAAGCCTTCGCGGGCCGGATGCGGCCCGCGGCCCGCGGCCCGCGGCCCGGAGGTTGCCTGCCCCTGATCTAGATGGATACAAGATGTACGAATCCTACATATCACAGATATACAGCCTTACAAAGTAAAACATATTAGAATATGAGAATGTTCCTCATAAATATTTACTATGAATAGAAAAATCCCGAAATTAGACAGTTGTGTATATGTAATGACTAAAGAAGTGGAAGAACTGCGACAGAACCACTGTCGAATTTGACCATAGATTTATGATTAACACCAAAAGTATACGTGGTCGTCATATATAACAGGGCTTGAAAGCTGAAATTTGTTATCATGTGAAAGAGTTGAAATTAAATATTTTAAAAGAAAATAGGATCATGTAATAAGAATAATTGAAGCAACTAAACTCATTTAATCTTAACTATATCGAAAACATGTAGGGTATATGTTATTAAGGTTGTCAAATCATATGTAGACACTTTACTAAAACACCATGCACAACTGTGAAGATATATAAGCTGACAATGACCCCAGTTGCTCGGATCAACTATATGTTACGTCGAGAAGTCAACATCATTTCGGCTACGGAATAAGTATTAAATAAGTTGGTAGCTTTAATTGTTCAGTATTTAATTTATGAGAATATCATATCAAATATATATTGTGTTCATACATTTTACATCAATGATGCAGAAGCAGCTATGCAGAGATATTCGAGAATAATTCGCTAATGTTAGAAAAAAAAATCCCAAACAAATCTTCAGATTCTTTCTCTTGCATTAGAGTTATTTCACTTTCGGGCATTGGAAAGCAATTTTTTTTTCGTGAGGTTTTATTTTTTCTTAGTAATATTTTAAAACGTTTATTTCCATAGAGTGTTGCTTTTATTATTCAGTTTTTTTAACAATATTTTGTATTCAATTTTTTATATAAGCCTTGTTTAATAGTAACTAAGTGCGTTGCAAACGGACAAGTAAATGAAAAAGAAATACACAAGTTAAACGAAAATCGATCATTGCTTAAAACTGCCTGGATGCTGTAATTAAGGGTATTCTTCACAGGAGATACATATTTTTTTTGCGATAATTACTCTGCCCAATGCCGACGACGACGTACCGCATAAAACATCTGATGAGAACTTTTTAAAATGTGTGTTTTTATTAATAATAATATTAATAGATGTATGAGATATTCGAAATATATAAACCAATTCAGGGTTTCTGAAATATGTAAAAACATGTATTTACAGAAAATTACAGAATACTACGAATATTACTTTATTGTTATGAAAGAGTACTGGAAACGTTATTTTAAATACGATAACTCTATGATATAAAACATGTGCAATTTCAAAAAACTTATTTAATTTAAAGCAGTAAATGCAATACTTGTGAAGCTTAATTATGTCTTTTGTTAGACTAACTGAACACGTAACTTACGAATTGATTATTTTGACCCAATCAATACTTGTAAAGCTTAATTATGTCATTTGTTGCGCTAACAAAACACGTAACCGACGAATTGATAATTTTGCACCAACCAATAGTTGTAAAGCTTAATTCTGTCTTTTGTTGCACTAACTGAACACGTAACTGACGATTAATTATTTTGCATTAGACAACATTGTGTGGCTAATTCTGTCTTTTGTTGCACTAACTGAACACGTAACTGACGAATTGATAATTTTGAACAAATCAATACTTGTAAAACTTAATTATTTCTATTGTTGCACTTACTGAACACGTAACTGACGAATTGATTATTTTGCACCAATCTATACCTGTAAAGCTTAATTATTTCTTCTGTTGCACTTACTGAACACGTAACTGACGAATTGCTCATTTTGTTCCAATCAATACTTGTAAAACTTAATTATTTCTATTGTTGCACTTACTGAACACGTAACTGACGTATTGATTATTTTGCATCAATCAGTACTTGTAAAGCTTAAAATATGTCTTTTGTTGGACTAACTGTACATGTAACTAACGAATTGACTATTTTGAACAAATCAATACTTCTAAAGCTTAATTCTGTTATTTGTTTCACTAACTGAACACGTAACTGACGAATTGATTATTTTGAACTAATAATACTTGTAAAGCTCAATTCTGTCTTTTGTTGCATTAACTGAACACGTGATTGACGAATTGATTATTTTGCCCCAATCAATACTTGTAAAGCTTAATTCTGTCTTTTTTTGCACTAACTGAACACGTAACTGACGAATTGATTATTTTGCACCAGCCAATACTTGTAAAGCTTAATTCTGTCTTCTGTTGCACCAACTGACCACGTAGCTTACGAACTGATTATTTTGAATAATCAATGCTTGTACAGCTTGATTCTGTCGTTTGTTGTACTTACTGAATACGTAACTGACGATTTGATCATTTTGCACCAATCAATACTGTAAAAGCTTAATTTTTTCTTTTGTTGCACTAACTGAACACGTAGCTGAGGAATTGATTATTTTGCACCAATAAATACTTGTAAAGCTTTATTGTTATTTGAATAACTAACTGAACACGTAAATGACGAAGTGATCATTCTGCACCAATCAATACTTCAAGAGCTTAATTCTGTCTTTTATTGACCTAACTGAACACGTAACTAACGAATTGATTATTATGCGCGAATTAATATATTAAAAGCTTAATTCTGACTTTTGTTGCACTAACTGGACACGTAACTGGCGAATTGATCATTTTGAACAAATCAATACTTGTAATGCTTAATGCGGTCTATTGTTGCACTAACAGAACGAGTAACTGAAGAATTTATTATTTTGCACCAATAAATACTTGTAAAGCTTGATTCTTTATTTTGTTGAACTAACTAAACACATAACTGACGAATTATATTTTGTTTTACTAAAAGAACCCGTAACCGACGAATTGATTATTTTGAACGAATCAACATTTTTACAGTTTAATTCTGTCTTTTGTTGTACTAACTTAACACGTAACTGACGACTTGATCATTTTGCACCAATTAATATTTGTAAAGCTTAATTCTGTCTTTTGTAGCACTAACTGTACAAGTAACTGACGACTTAGTTATTTTGAACCAATCATTACTTGTAAAGCTTAATTTTGTCTTTTGTTGGTCTTACTGAACACGTAACTGACTGATTATTCATGTTGCACCAATCAATACTTGTAAAGCTTTATTCTGTGATTTGTTGACCTTCTTGACCACGTAGCTTACACATTGATTATTTTGAACCAATCAATACTTGTAATACGTAAGTTAGTCTTGTGTTACGCTTACTGAACCCGTCACTGACGAATTGATTATTTGGCACTAATCTATACTTGTTAAGCTTAATTGCCTTTTTGAGTTGTCCTCACTGAACACGTAACTGACGAATTGATCATATTAAACCAATCAATACTTGTATAGCTTAATTCTGTCTTAGGTTGAATTAACTGCACACGTAGCTGACGAATTGATTATATTGTAACCAATCTATACGTGTAAAGCTTAATTATGTCTATTGTTGCACCAACTGACAACGTAACTGACAAATTGATCATTTTGCATCAATCAATACTTGTAAAGCTTCATTATGTCTATTTTTGCACTAACTGAACACCTAACTGACGAATTGATCATTTTGAACCAATCAATTCTTGTGAAGCGTAATTCTGTCTTTTGTTGCACTAACTGAACACGTTACTGACGATGAATTATTTTGCACGAATAAACATTTTAAAGTTTAATTCTGTCTATTGGCACAGTAAGTGAACACGTAACTGACGAATTGATAATTTTGCACCAATTTACATTCATAAGGCTTAATACTGTCTTTTCTGGAACTTATTAGCACGTTACTGACGATTAATTATTTTGCACCAATCAATACTTGTAAACCTTTATTCTGTCTTTTGTTGCACTAACTGAATACGTTACTGACGAATTTATTATTTTGCACCAATCAACACCTTTAAAGCTTAAGTCTGTCTTTTGTTGCACTAACTGAACACGTAACTGACGATTGATTATTTTGCACTAATCAATACTTGTTAAGCTAATGCTGTCTTTTGTTAAACTAACTGAACACAGAACTGACGAATTCTTTATTTGGCGCCAATCAATACTTGTAAAGCTTTATTCTGTCTGTTGTTGGACTTAGTGAACACGTAACTGTCGAATTGAGTATTTGTAACCACCTAATACTTGTAAAACGTAAGTCTTTCGTTTGTTGACCTTACTGAACTTGTCACTGACGAATTAATTATTTTGCACTAATCTATACTTGTAAAGCTTAATTCTTTTTTTGGTCTTCCCTCACTGAACACGATACTGACGAATTTATTATTTTGACCCAATCAATACTTGTAAAGCTTAATTCTGTCTGTTGTTGAACTAACTGAACACGTAACTGACGAATTGGTCATATTTAACCAATCAATACTTGTATAGCTTAAATATTTCTTTTGTTGCACTAACTGAACACGTAGCTGACCAATTGATTATGTTGCATCAATCAATACGTCTAAAGCTTAATTCTGTCTATTGTTACACTAACTGACCACGTAACTGACAAATTGATCATTTGGTACCAATCAATACTTGTAAAGCTCAATTATTTCTTTTGTTTCACTCACTGAAAACCTAACTGACGAATTGATCATTTTACACGAATCAATACGTGCAAAGCTTAATTCTGTCTTTTGTTGCACTAACTGACCACGTAGCTGACGAATTGATTATTTTAAACCAATCAATATTTTAAAGCGTAATTTTTTCTTTTGTTGGTCTTACTGAACACGTAACTGACGAATTGGTTATTTTGCACCAATCTATACTTGTAAAGCTTAACTCCTGTATGGTTTTCACTCACTGAACACGTAACTGACAAATTGATCATATTAAACTAATCAATACATGTATAGCTTACTTATATCTTTTGTTGCACTAACTGAACACGTAGCTGACGAATTGAGTATGTTGAACCAATCAATACGTGTAAAGCTTAATTCAGTCTATTGTTACACTAACTGACCACGTAACTAACACATTGATCATATTGCACCAATCAATACGTGTAAAGCTTAATTATGTCTGTTGTTAAACTAACTGAACACCTAACTGACGAATTGATCATTTTGCACCAATAAATACTTGTAAAGCTTAATTCTGTCTTTTGTTGCACTTACTGAACACGTTACTGACGATCACTTTTTTTGTTCACGAATCAATATTTTTAAAGTGTAATTCTGTCTTTAGTTGCACTAACTGAACACGTAACTTACGAATTAATAATTTTGCACCAATCAACATTTGTAAAGCTTAATACTGTCTTTTTTGCACTAACTGAACACGTAACTGACGATTAATTATTTTGCCCCAATCAATACTTTTTAAGCTTCATTCCGTCTTCAGTTGCACTAACGTAACACGTAACTGAAGAATTGATTATTTTGCACCAATATATACTTGTAAAGCTTACAACGTAACTGACAGATTGATTATGTTGCACCAATCAACATTTTTAAAGCTTAAGTATGTCTTTAGTTGCACTAACTGAATATATTAACTGACAAATTGATAATTTGACTCTAAGCAATCATTGTAAATCTTAATGCAGTTTTGGTTGAACTAACTGAACACCCAACTTACGAATCAAGTACTTTGACAAAATCAATACTTGTGAAGCTTAATTCTGTCTTTTGTTGCACTAACTGCACACGTAACTGACGAATTGATTATTTTGCACCAATCAATACTTGTAAAGCTTAATTCTGTCTTTTGTTGCACTAACTGAACACGTAACTGACGAATTTATTATTCTAAACCAATCAATACTTGTAAAGCTTAATCCTGTCTTTTGTTGCACTAACTGAACACGTAACTGACGATTAATTATTTTGCATTAGACAACATTGTGTGGCTAATTCTGTCTTTTGTTGCACTAACTGAACACGTAACTGACGAATTGATAATTTTGAACAAATCAATACTTGTAAAACTTAATTATTTCTATTGTTGCACTTACTGAACACGTAACTGACGAATTGATTATTTTGCACCAATCTATACCTGTAAAGCTTAATTATTTCTTCTGTTGCACTTACTGAACACGTAACTGACGAATTGCTCATTTTGTTCCAATCAATACTTGTAAAACTTAATTATTTCTATTGTTGCACTTACTGAACACGTAACTGACGTATTGATTATTTTGCATCAATCAGTACTTGTAAAGCTTAAAATATGTCTTTTGTTGGACTAACTGTACATGTAACTAACGAATTGACTATTTTGAACAAATCAATACTTCTAAAGCTTAATTCTGTTATTTGTTTCACTAACTGAACACGTAACTGACGAATTGATTATTTTGAACTAATAATACTTGTAAAGCTCAATTCTGTCTTTTGTTGCATTAACTGAACACGTGATTGACGAATTGATTATTTTGCCCCAATCAATACTTGTAAAGCTTAATTCTGTCTTTTTTTGCACTAACTGAACACGTAACTGACGAATTGATTATTTTGCACCAGCCAATACTTGTAAAGCTTAATTCTGTCTTCTGTTGCACCAACTGACCACGTAGCTTACGAACTGATTATTTTGAATAATCAATGCTTGTACAGCTTGATTCTGTCGTTTGTTGTACTTACTGAATACGTAACTGACGATTTGATCATTTTGCACCAATCAATACTGTAAAAGCTTAATTTTTTCTTTTGTTGCACTAACTGAACACGTAGCTGAGGAATTGATTATTTTGCACCAATAAATACTTGTAAAGCTTTATTGTTATTTGAATAACTAACTGAACACGTAAATGACGAAGTGATCATTCTGCACCAATCAATACTTCAAGAGCTTAATTCTGTCTTTTATTGACCTAACTGAACACGTAACTAACGAATTGATTATTATGCGCGAATTAATATATTAAAAGCTTAATTCTGACTTTTGTTGCACTAACTGGACACGTAACTGGCGAATTGATCATTTTGAACAAATCAATACTTGTAATGCTTAATGCGGTCTATTGTTGCACTAACAGAACGAGTAACTGAAGAATTTATTATTTTGCACCAATAAATACTTGTAAAGCTTGATTCTTTATTTTGTTGAACTAACTAAACACATAACTGACGAATTATATTTTGTTTTACTAAAAGAACCCGTAACCGACGAATTGATTATTTTGAACGAATCAACATTTTTACAGTTTAATTCTGTCTTTTGTTGTACTAACTTAACACGTAACTGACGACTTGATCATTTTGCACCAATTAATATTTGTAAAGCTTAATTCTGTCTTTTGTAGCACTAACTGTACAAGTAACTGACGACTTAGTTATTTTGAACCAATCATTACTTGTAAAGCTTAATTTTGTCTTTTGTTGGTCTTACTGAACACGTAACTGACTGATTATTCATGTTGCACCAATCAATACTTGTAAAGCTTTATTCTGTGATTTGTTGACCTTCTTGACCACGTAGCTTACACATTGATTATTTTGAACCAATCAATACTTGTAATACGTAAGTTAGTCTTGTGTTACGCTTACTGAACCCGTCACTGACGAATTGATTATTTGGCACTAATCTATACTTGTTAAGCTTAATTGCCTTTTTGAGTTGTCCTCACTGAACACGTAACTGACGAATTGATCATATTAAACCAATCAATACTTGTATAGCTTAATTCTGTCTTAGGTTGAATTAACTGCACACGTAGCTGACGAATTGATTATATTGTAACCAATCTATACGTGTAAAGCTTAATTATGTCTATTGTTGCACCAACTGACAACGTAACTGACAAATTGATCATTTTGCATCAATCAATACTTGTAAAGCTTCATTATGTCTATTTTTGCACTAACTGAACACCTAACTGACGAATTGATCATTTTGAACCAATCAATTCTTGTGAAGCGTAATTCTGTCTTTTGTTGCACTAACTGAACACGTTACTGACGATGAATTATTTTGCACGAATAAACATTTTAAAGTTTAATTCTGTCTATTGGCACAGTAAGTGAACACGTAACTGACGAATTGATAATTTTGCACCAATTTACATTCATAAGGCTTAATACTGTCTTTTCTGGAACTTATTAGCACGTTACTGACGATTAATTATTTTGCACCAATCAATACTTGTAAACCTTTATTCTGTCTTTTGTTGCACTAACTGAATACGTTACTGACGAATTTATTATTTTGCACCAATCAACACCTTTAAAGCTTAAGTCTGTCTTTTGTTGCACTAACTGAACACGTAACTGACGATTGATTATTTTGCACTAATCAATACTTGTTAAGCTAATGCTGTCTTTTGTTAAACTAACTGAACACAGAACTGACGAATTCTTTATTTGGCGCCAATCAATACTTGTAAAGCTTTATTCTGTCTGTTGTTGGACTTAGTGAACACGTAACTGTCGAATTGAGTATTTGTAACCACCTAATACTTGTAAAACGTAAGTCTTTCGTTTGTTGACCTTACTGAACTTGTCACTGACGAATTAATTATTTTGCACTAATCTATACTTGTAAAGCTTAATTCTTTTTTTGGTCTTCCCTCACTGAACACGATACTGACGAATTTATTATTTTGACCCAATCAATACTTGTAAAGCTTAATTCTGTCTGTTGTTGAACTAACTGAACACGTAACTGACGAATTGGTCATATTTAACCAATCAATACTTGTATAGCTTAAATATTTCTTTTGTTGCACTAACTGAACACGTAGCTGACCAATTGATTATGTTGCATCAATCAATACGTCTAAAGCTTAATTCTGTCTATTGTTACACTAACTGACCACGTAACTGACAAATTGATCATTTGGTACCAATCAATACTTGTAAAGCTCAATTATTTCTTTTGTTTCACTCACTGAAAACCTAACTGACGAATTGATCATTTTACACGAATCAATACGTGCAAAGCTTAATTCTGTCTTTTGTTGCACTAACTGACCACGTAGCTGACGAATTGATTATTTTAAACCAATCAATATTTTAAAGCGTAATTTTTTCTTTTGTTGGTCTTACTGAACACGTAACTGACGAATTGGTTATTTTGCACCAATCTATACTTGTAAAGCTTAACTCCTGTATGGTTTTCACTCACTGAACACGTAACTGACAAATTGATCATATTAAACTAATCAATACATGTATAGCTTACTTATATCTTTTGTTGCACTAACTGAACACGTAGCTGACGAATTGAGTATGTTGAACCAATCAATACGTGTAAAGCTTAATTCAGTCTATTGTTACACTAACTGACCACGTAACTAACACATTGATCATATTGCACCAATCAATACGTGTAAAGCTTAATTATGTCTGTTGTTAAACTAACTGAACACCTAACTGACGAATTGATCATTTTGCACCAATAAATACTTGTAAAGCTTAATTCTGTCTTTTGTTGCACTTACTGAACACGTTACTAACGATCACTTTTTTTGTTCACGAATCAATATTTTTAAAGTGTAATTCTGTCTTTAGTTGCACTAACTGAACACGTAACTTACGAATTAATAATTTTGCACCAATCAACATTTGTAAAGCTTAATACTGTCTTTTTTGCACTAACTGAACACGTAACTGACGATTAATTATTTTGCCCCAATCAATACTTTTTAAGCTTCATTCCGTCTTTAGTTGCACTAACGTAACACGTAACTGAAGAATTGATTATTTTGCACCAATATATACTTGTAAAGCTTACAACGTAACTGACAGATTGATTATGTTGCACCAATCAACATTTTTAAAGCTTAAGTATGTCTTTAGTTGCACTAACTGAATATATTAACTGACAAATTGATAATTTGACTCTAAGCAATCATTGTAAATCTTAATGCAGTTTTGGTTGAACTAACTGAACACCCAACTTACGAATCAAGTACTTTGACAAAATCAATACTTGTGAAGCTTAATTCTGTCTTTTGTTGCACTAACTGCACACGTAACTGACGAATTGATTATTTTGCACCAATCAATACTTGTAAAGCTTAATTCTGTCTTTTGTTGCACTAACTGAACACGTAACTGACGAATTTATTATTCTAAACCAATCAATACTTGTAAAGCTTAATCCTGTCTTTTGTTGCACTAACTGAACACGTAACTGACGAATTGATCATTTCGAACCAATCACTACTTGTAAAGCTTAACTCTGTTTTTTGTTGTACTAACGGGACACGTAACTATCGAATTTATCATTTCGCACCAATAAGTACTTGTCAAGCTTCAGTCTGTCTTTTGTCGCACTCACTGAACACGTAACTGACGAATTGATTGGTTACAACCAATCAATACTCGAGAAGCTTAATTCTGTCTTTTGTTGCACGAACTAAACACGTAACTGTCGAATTGATTATTGTTAACCAATCAATACTTGTAAAACGTAAGTCTTTCTTTTGTTGCACTAACTCAACCCGTCACTGACGAATTGATTATTTTTCACCAATCTATAGTTGTACAGCTTAATTTCTTTTTGTTTCCCCTCACTGAACACGTAACTTACGAATTTCTTATTTTGCACCAATTAACATTTGTAAAGCTTAATACTGTCTTTTGTTGCACTAACTGAACACGTTACTGACGATTAATTAATTTGCACCAATCAATACTTGTAAAGCTTAATTCTGTCTTTAGTTGCACTTAATGAACACGTAACTGAAGAATTGATTATTTTGCACCAATCAAACTTGTAAAGCTTCGTTAGTCTTTTGTATCACTAACTTACTACGTAACTGACGAATTGATTATGTTGCACGAATAACATCTTCAAAGCCTAAGTCTGTCTTTTGATTCACTAACTGAACACGTAACTGACGATTGATTATTTAGCATTAATAAATCCTTGTAAAGCTTAATGCAGTCTTTGGTTGCACTTACTGGACACATAACTTACGAATCAAGTACTTTGAAAAAATCAATACTTGTGAAGCCTTATTGTGTCTGTTGTAGCACTAACTGCACACGTAACTGACGAATTGATTATTTTGCACCAATCAATATTTGTAAAGCTTTATTCTGTCTTTTGGTTTGCCCTTGCTGAACACGTAACTGACGAATTAATTATTTTGAACCAATTAATACTTGTAAAGCTTTATTCTGTCTTTTGTTGCACTAACTGAACACGTAACTGACGAATTGATCATATTAAACGAATTAATACGTGTAAAGCTTAATTCTGTATTTGGTTGCACTAACTGACCACGTAACTTACAAATGGATCATTTTGCACCAATCAATACTTGTAAAGCTTAATTATGTTATTTGTTTCACATACTGAACACCTTACTGACCAATTGATGATTTTGCACCAATTAATACGTGTAAAGCTTAATTCTGTCTTTTATTGTACTAACTGAACACGTAGCTTACGAATTGATAATATTTAACCAATCAATACTTGTAAATCTTAATTCTGTATTTTGTTGAATTAACTGAACACGTAACTTACGAATTAGTCATTTATAACCAATCACTACTTATAAAGCTGAATTATGTCTTGGGTTGCACTAACTGAACACGTAACTTCCGAATTTATTATTTTGCACCTATCAATACTTGTAGAGCTTTATTCTTTCTTTTGTTGCACTTACTGAACACGTAACTGACGCATTGATTATTTTGCACGAATAAACATTTTTAAAGTTTAATTCTGTCTTTTGGCACAGTAACTAAACCGTATCTGACGAATTGATTATTTTGCACCAATCAATACTTGTAAAGCTTTATTCTGTCTTTTGTTGCACTTACTGAACCCGTCACTGACGAATTTATTATTTTGCACCAATGTATACTTGTAAAGCTTAATTCCTTTTTTGGTTTGCCCTCACTGTGCACGTAACTGACGAATTCATAATTTTGAACTAATCGATACTTGTAAAGCTTAACTCTGTCTTTTGTTGAACTAACGGGAAACGCAACTGACGAATGGATTATTTTGCACCAATCAATACTGAAAAAGCTGAATTCCGTCTTTGGTTGCACTTACTGAACACGTAACTGACGAATTTTTTATTTTGCACCAATCCATACTTCTAAAGCTTCGTCTGTCTTTTGTTGCACTAATTTCCCCGTAACTGACGAATTTATATTTTGCACCAATCAACACCTTAAAGCTTAATTCTGTCTTTTGTAGCACTAACTAAACACGTAACTGACGATTGAATATTTTGTACTAATCAATTCTTGTAAAGCTTAATGCTGTCTTTTGTTGCACAACTGGACACGTAACTTACGAATTAAGTACTTTGAAAAAATCAATACTTGTGAAGCTTAATTCTGTCTTTTGTTTCACTAACTGACCACGTAACAGACAAATTGATCATATTGCACCAATCAATACGTAATTATGTATTTTCTTTAACTAACTGAACACCTCACTGACGAATTGATCATTTTGCACCAATTAATACTTGTAAAGCTTAATTCTGTCTTTTGTTGCACTAACTGAACACATTACTGACGATCAATTATTTTGCAGGAATAAACATTTTTAAAGTTTAATACTATATTTTGTTGCATTAACTGAACACGTAACTTACGAATTTATCATTTTGCACCAATTAACATTTGTAAAGCTTAATACCGTCTTTTGTTGCACTAACTGAACACCTTACTGACGATTAATTATTTTGCACCAATCAATACTTGTAAAGCTTTTTCGTGTATTTTGTTGCACTAACTGTACACGTTACTTACGATTGATTATTTTGTACCAATCAATATGTGTTAAGCTTAATTCTGTGTTTAGTTGCACAAACTGGACACGTAACTGACGAATTGATCATTTTGCACTAATCAATACTTGTAAAGCTTAATTTTGTTTTTCGTTGCAATAACTGAACACGTTACTTACGAATTGATCATTTTGCACCAATCATCTGACGGCACAAGACGAGTTATATTCTTGAAATTTTCACACGTTGCATTTTTTAAACGAATTCAATCGCCTGTGGACACTTCTTAAGACGAGTTATCTCGTTCATGATTGTAAATTTACCAAATACTTCGTTCATTTGTCTACACTGTTTTGTTCTGAAACCGATCTGCTAGATTTAACACTTTTAAAGATGAATTACTTCACTCATTATAACTGATCGAATTACTATATGACACTGTGTAACGAACGGGATTATAAGAAAAAGCATGTAAGAAATACTATTTAAAATGATCATTGAAAAATTGTGCGAGATTCGGTAAGAATAAAACTATTATTAGCAAGGCAAATTTGATTAAAACCGAGATATTTTTTATAATTGGTGTATCTACATAATCTACTCCTGATAGTTGTTTAAGTTTTAATAAAAAATATCCGAGTGCGGAAACCAATGGCATGTTATAACAGAATTAAAGATATAGAACGAACATTACACTAGTAAAAGGAATTAAAAGCCCCAGCATCGATATGTAAGAAAAGTCCTGTAATCTGATACAACCCCACCTGCCCCCAAAAACCAATGCGGTGAAGTTTTTAGGGGGATGAAAATATGGAGGAGCGAGGACACCATCTAGAGCTCAACTGGAAGAGCAAAGAAAGTAGTGAAATCTTAAGGAATCCAATTGTCACTCAAATTCTAGAAATAAACAACGGCTGTTACCAATGATAACTCAATGGTCAATGGCTGTTGCGGGGACGCAACGTTATTTCCACAATGATCGAACAAAAAACCCGAGGAGTACTTGAAATGTGGGGAGATTTGTTTTCATAATAATAATAATAATAATAAAACTCTTAGAAACTAAATTATATAGAAGAAATCTAATAAAAGGAACCAATACCTGTGCAGTATCATTAGTAAGATTATCTGGTTTATTCATAGGCGGGACAACAGAATTAATTAGGCATCCTGACCAGAAGACTATAAAAAATAATGACCATACACAATGCACTACCTCGAAAAATTATTATTTACCGAATCTACGTGAAAAAGAGAGGCGAAGAGAGGACTGGTCAATATGAAAGACTGTGTGAATGACGCAAAAAATAAAATTGGAAAATACATAACCCAATACACGGAAAAACTGATCACTGCAGCATGTAACACCATCAAAATGAAAAGGACAGGTAGCAGAGAAAGGAGAAACTTAAAGACGAGTAAAGAAAAGTGAGAGGAGAAACAGTTAGATTGACGATTCATAAGAATGACAAATAAAAGAGACTAGGAAGAACATTTGAAGATAGCTATCAAAAGGACACTTGAACAGAGAAACGAAACCTTGACTGACAGCTGCACTGAATGATGCGATTGGAACTAAGTACATTAAAGCAAAAATAGATCAACCCCAGTAAAACAAAAAATATATACTCTGTAGACAAAGGGATAACACGGGAAATCACATAAGTGAATGCAGCAAACTAGTCCAAAAAATGCAAGACCAAACACGACTGCGAAACTATTCAAACCATTGTATTTTAAATACGAAGAAAACTGGAATAGATACAAAGCAGAGACAGTATTTGAAATGGAATATCACAGAACCTCTTGTGACATGGAAGTACGAACAGATAAACTCATAAAAGCAAGGAGACCGGGCGTTATAATAAGAAATTCACTGCCAAATTGAACATTTTGCTGTCGCAACAGATCACAAGGTAAAGATCAATGATCCGGAAAAACAGAAGAAATTCAATATAATACCAATAATCGTAGGAGCACTAGGAACAGCCCCAAATAAACTGTAAAGAGACTTATGAAATTTGAATCAAAAGGAAAAGCTGACACTATACAATAGACGGCAATGAAAACAGCTGAAATCTTAAAGAAAAATACTCGAATGCGGAACAGAACCCATATGAACTAATAACAAAAGCCAACCACATAGGAGTTGCAACAGAATTATAACTAAAATATTGACGGGAAACCACGTGAACTCGACGGAACTGAAACTGCAATACATCTTATCAAAAAACAGTTGTGAATGGTCAAGGAAGATGAAAAGACACAAAAAGGAGGGTACTAACAAGACTTCCACTGGCAGAGTGTGGAGTGTACTAGGACCATGGGGAGGCTTTCTGCAACTCAAATCACATAGAAGACCAATGGTCGTACCCAGAAAGAAACCAATGGTAAGCGGCTTTTGCGATAACGAAGCCATTTGCAATTTTTATCGAAAGAGGTGGAGAGTACTAGAAATCTTGGTAGACTTGTTGTCACTCAGACTCTAGGGAACACCTCTACTTCGTATCGGTGAGAGATCACTGGTGATTATCTCTGTGAGAACTCTTAGTGAGTACATACTACTACTACGACTACTACTAATACTATTAATACTACTACTACTACTACTACTACTACTACTAATAATAATAATAATAAAATGTAATGACACATATAATAACACAACCAGGGAATGACACAATTTATTTATGACAAAACCAATAATTCTCTACTTTCATCGACAGTCCAGACTAAAAGTCTAGAATGACTAATACAATGTATAATTTTTGTTTTAATCTAGAACGCTTATGACAATGTCAACGCGAAGAAAAGACCAACAAAGCAAGCGCACGTTTATCCACATTCGAATTAGAGGCTTAAGGACAGTAGTCTAAGAATCGATTCTATAAAGGACAGGATAGAACACGGCGAGTTAAAGTTGCAAATGAACTCGGAACAAACCCCCTGTATCGGATGAGATAACTGGAATCGGACTCCTTTGGTGACAGCACCTGTATCCCGATCAATAAACGCGATCGATGCAGATAGCACAATATATTAGCAAGAACACATCATTGTGGGTTTGCTATTATCGCCAGTGGTAGCAGTCATATACATTGAATTCTTTGATTTGTTGTCTTTATTCCTTTTATTGAATGAAAACCTCTTCATGTCTTTTAATATAGGAAATTTATTGCAAAAGTGTGTACATAGTCATTCATTTATTTACATTTCATAGTCACTTATATTTGAAATCATGTTTTGAAATATGACGTAAGGTATAAATCTATTTCGTACGCCAAAGCTATAATTATTTTGTTATGGTAATATTTTAAGCTACATTGGTAAGAAAATACAATAGTTGGTAGACGGTCAGACTTAAGATCTCAAGGTTTTGGTTTCCATTTCTGGTCATGGCATCCGCTTTATTTGTTGTGATTTTTTAATTTAATATTAATAAACGTAGTTAAGGTAAAATTCGCATGAATTGGCCTAATTGGCAGCTGAAATCCTCGCATCTATCTTGGAGGAATACTCTGGACAATTTATTCCTTACTCTTTTCGGTTTGCAGTATTTATTAGTGAACTTAGGCGTTCTTCGGATACTGAACCGTTCTGTTCTTTCGATATATCTAGTTTATTTACCAATGTGCCCCTCAATGAAACTATTAGGATTGGTGCGGATGGTCTTTATCATGGTTAGTAGCTAAGCTACATATCCGGAGAGTACATTTGTTGAAATCATAGATTTGGGAACAACGTCGGTTTAGTTTAGTTTCGACGGAAACATGTATCGCCAAATTAATGGGACAACAATGGGCAGTCTTTTGGGTACTATATTCGCTAATATTTTTGTCGGATTTCAGGAACAGCTTTTGTTCTAGTAATTGTCACGGCCATTGTTTTATTTCCGGTATGTGGACGATACTTTCGCCTTATTTATATCACACATAAAGGCTAACGATTTTCTTCAGTAGTTAAATCTAGTTTAGAAGGTTATAAACTCGTTAGTATTCTTAGACGTTTGGTCGAAATACTCGACGAATGCTTTTTTAACCAGAGTATACAGAAAGCCAACATTTACAGGCCAGTATATAAGCTGGGATTCATTCCTACCCACAAATCTGAAAAATCAATCTGATTAAAACATTAATGCTCACTTCTAAAATAGATGCAGAACTTAAAAGAAAAAAAAACAGAAATCCTCTATTCCAATGATTATGGTTTATGCACCATTTAAAGGTGTATTAAATAGTAAATCACCGCATTTAAATGGGGAAAATATTTTGCTCTAGCAAATGCCTTATTTATGTGAAATTGTCACAGATTTGTATCACAAGTCAAGAACTATTGCATAAAATCGCTTCAGTCGTGTTTCGCTGTTATTTTGCGACCAACGTACGAACGGTGTTTAGGACTCGAAGTGCTTTCCCTTCTTTTTGTAAAGATGTTATCCTCACAATTCAATACAATCTTATTGTTTATCATTTTCGTCGCCAGTGCGAAGCTGACTACGTGGGGCATACAATTCAGCGATAAAGGGTAATAATTTCCCAATACATTCCCATTTCGATACGTAGGCACGAACTATTGGTGACCATTTATTGGAGTGTCAATTGTGCACTAGATTGTATTCTGATGAAGCGTTTATTTTTTGCACATGGCTCGTTAGAGACATCATCTCAATATCATCAAAGCGGTTGCCTTTAATTTGAGTGAACCGTCCCTGCGCAAGCAGAAAGAAAACGCCCACAATTTGAAACGAATGGGTGCACGTTCAAATACTGACCTCATATATATTTTTTAAACCTTCATTCGCCAATTCCTTTTCTGGTGCTTTTGGCTTTTCATCCGTAATTTTAGCCTATTATATCGTCGATGACAACATTGACAAAGGGTTGACTGAAAGACGCCTCGATAGCAATGACATATTTTTCTAGTCCGTTCATTAACACCTTTTTTTTTAATAAAGTTTAAAAAAAAACAACAGATTATTGATCCCCTCTACTCGTTGTATTTTTTTTTACTTAAAAAAAAATTATTTCATTCTCAGTAATGTTAGCTACTTAGCCAATATTGCTAAGGTTTATATATATATATATATATATATATATATATATATATATATATATATACATATATAAAGATAGATAAAGGAAGAGTGATAAACATGCACGAATGTCCAAATTTATTTCAAACTTCGATAGTCAATGCAAGGTATAATTGCTCTATCTCGTATATTGAGCTTTTACCATTTCACTATAGGTTCTTTCTACTAAAAGCTTACTTTCATATTTCATATTTTTTCTATTTTATTCTATATATATATATATATATATATATATATATATAATATGAGACTAAAAGTATACATTTAGAGAATTCAACCTATAGTGAAATGATTAAAGCTCAATATACAGGATATAGCAATTATGGAGATAAATGAAGGGAGAGAGATACACATGTGAAAATGAAAAATCTATTTCATCTTCGGTTGTCTAATGCAAGGTGTCCTCGATAAAAACACGTTTATTTTTTCTTGTCTCAAGCCAGACTTATAAAAGACTAAAGTTTATCATCAGAGGAATTATATAGATGGATAAGTTGGCAGGAAAATAGCCAAAATTTAAAATTTGAAAACTTTAAAGAAATAATATAAAGTAATGGAAAGTAAATGTATATATATATATATATATATATATATATATATATATATATATATACAGACACACAGGAGTAATATTTCAAACTCAAATTCCAACGTCTCTGTCCACCCGACCGTTGTAAACAACCCGCGAAATCAGCAAGAGAGTTATCCTATTTAAAGGCAGTTGTCATAAAGTGTTCGACTATTGAAAGGAACATTGTATTTAAGCCAAGGGATTTATGTTAAATTTTATTTCAGCACAGGATGCCTACGTATTTTCCGAATACTAAAAAAATGTATACATCGAGTAATTTTTGTTAAGCAAATCAAGCAGTCGCAGACATAGAATCGGTCGTTCACTCCTTATTTTACAATACAATTGTATCATTTATAGAGAACAATATTAATGAAAGTATAATAGCCTGTGGAATCTGTATTCTCTATTCTACTGACTGTACATTTACGTTTCCATTTGTCTGAAACTCTTCTGTCGAAATGTACAAACACACCTTCGTTCCATTTCGCTTGAATCTTTACACAATTTCTTTATGTTGAATCAAGATTCTTTTATATGAAAATATGGCTACCGGATGACTTCTTGATAATAGTTTCTCTTATTAACGTTTCTAAACAGAGGAAGTGCTCATATGTGATCATATTCTATAGTGGTTGGTGATAAAGTCAAATGTTGTTTTAAAACTTTTGCACGTTTTCCGTTTAAGTCTTTAATTTTTAGTCATGCTCTAGTTCTCTGAAGATTTGGGAAAAAAATTCCCTTTTTAAATGATTATAATTTTCTGAATGCAAGTTAACTTTATTTTCTACACATGGTTAATTAGAATAGGATCCATGACATTGATATACATTATTCTGGGATGTTAAGATTCTCTTTGATCGGCATTCTATTTTGATGCTAATTTATTATTGAAAAATGTCCTCATTAATTCATATTTGGCATTTTCAGATTACAGCGTGAACTGTTTTATTCTCGTTTAGGGTCAGGCATCTCGAGTATAATGCAGAAGTGATCCCTTCCACCGCGACCTGCGTGGATCTTTCAAATGATCACATGATTAAAGAATGTCCCATTGTAACATTGTGTGATGACACCTGTGGCAAGATGAAGCTACGTTGATTTTTTTTTATTCCATAGACATTCAATTTTTGTTTATTGGGTTTTATTCTGTTTCTACTTCTTCCTGATTCTCTGCAACCCATATTTGGTTATGGCTGTTTTAGTGTCAAATCAATATAAGATATTTGCGGAAGTAAGTTATCTATTTCTGTTTCAATTGTATATATGTTTGGTGGAATATATGAATATACAATGAATCTATAGTGAAACGATTATGAGTGTCTTTGCGGTTGACTTTGCACAGCAATTGCCTGTGAATCGGATTTTAGATCAATTTTGCTCTGGGGTATGTCATTTTTCATTAGGACAGATACGTTCATGCAGAATCGCTGTTTTCTTGTATTATTGATGTAATTATATCGTTCAGGTTTTTATTACTATATTTACATCGTCTTAATACAGAATGATTAACTGAAAACAAATGACGGTGCAACATTACTTTTATCTGTAATAAATCATTGGCATCTCTATTTGCTATGGATTTTCTTCGGAATTATATTGGCATTTCGATAATTTGGGTTAAAATTTTAGATATTTGGTTGCACGTTTTATTCAATTATTTTTTATCTGGTCGAGATTCTTTTACTTTTTCGTTTTTGTTCAATGGTTGTTTGGCAAATACTTACATTCGTTGTGGTTTATTTTAGTGGGTGTTCGTGGACATATTCTTGAATTGTTTTGTATTGCCTGTTAAGAGATTATTTTAGGTATTGAGAAAGAATTCAATGACTAAAGTGAAGGTTTTATGGTTCAGTTTGGGTGAATATTTAACTCTTGATAGGACTGGATTGGAGAGTCTCAGCAATTAATTCGACTTCAATTTATTTGGTAAGTGTTAACTATTCATTGGTATGAAGTAGTTATATTCCCCACTTTTTTCTGGTGAGTGATTTTTTTACATATCTGTATATTAATACGTTAAGGTGTACGTAAGCGTGTCACGCTCCTAAAGAAATTTAATAAATAAATAATAAACAACCATTAAATTGGATGGAGAGACTTGGAATCGAAACCGTAAAATCTAGCTGAAAAGCGCCGACTTTACAACTGAGCTAAAGATACGAAGTTGTTAATTTGATCAAAATTAACTTAATTAAACCATTACCTGACCTCGCTCGCTACTGTCGCTTTAGTGTGGAAGAGGAGGATATTGTAAAAGGAGGAGGAGACGACGTTGGGAGAGTAAAGTAAACAGTTTATGCTCTTTTTCTTCGGTTAAACATTTGAACGACGAGAGAGACAGAAATGTGAAATATTTTCATTTTACAATGCAACATTATCAAAATCAAAGGTAACTTTTATGAATTTATGTGCTTCAAATACTTCTACGTATATAAAAAATCCAATACCTGTTCTTGAAATATATTTAGAATGACAGTGAATATAACGAGCGGTGCCAACGCTAACGCTAGCAGACGATAACTTCGTCAACTTTTTAAGTTTTATTTTCAAGAAACATTGCAAATAACAAAAAAACGAACACAACACAGTACAATCACTGTTAATAAAAAAAATGTTTTTTACATTTATTTTTAGGAAAAATTCCCAACAAGTGGCAACAAATACAATTTTATTATTTACTTTTTGCATTTATTTTTGTAATCAACTGGTTAAAAAGTACTTTTCTGTGTTGCTTAAAACTGAAAACTATTTTTTGTTTTTTATTTTGGCGTTTTTTAGGGCATTGTCTATTTAATTACGTCAACTGCTTAAAAAGTAGGGTATCATTGGTATTTCTTAAAACGTTAAAACCATTTATTTCCTTTCTTTGGGTTGTAGAGAGGACCAGTATTATTTTGTTGTTGTTGTTATTTTTGAACGGACGTTAAGCAATGTTTTTTTTCAATGATAGTTTGAACTAATTATTATTTATTTTTTATTTGTTTTTTTTTTTGGGGGGGGGGTAACTTAAAAACAATATTTTTACGTTTTCTATTGCACCAAACGCGGGTTAGGGTTAGGGTATCATTGGTATTTCTTAAAACGTAAAACATTTATTTCTTATTTTTGGGGGGTGAGGGACAGTATTTATTTTTAAATGTTTTGAACGGACATTAAGCAATGTTTGTTTTGTTTTTTCAGTGATAGTTTGAACTATAAAAAAATTGGGGAATGTGGTGTGGGGCTTTTTTAACTTTTAAAACAAAATAATTTACGTTTTATATTACACCAAGGGTTAGTTAGAGTTAGCAGCCGGCACAAGTAATTACATTTCTGGCATTTTTAATGTTTTCTATTGCGTCTAGCCCTGTTGCTCTAAGATTATTATAAACGGAAAGTAAAATGAAATATTTGGGGGAAATTAAGGCATTTCACATTAAACAATAAAGTTCATGCACTTTTTTGATCGTTGAAACACTTGGACGACTGGAGAGAGAGAGAGAAAGAGACATAGAGAACTGAACTATTTTCACTTTCCAAATCAATTGCTTTATTTAAGCACATTGTGAGAATCCGTGAAATTAAAACGGCATTTAAATCAAAGGTATGTTATAAGAAATCTTCTTTTCAGATATTAAACAGCTTTACTAAAAGGCTATTACCCAAACGATTTTGAGGTGTCATAGATCCGAAAAGGAAATGCAAATCTAAATCAAGACAATATCTATTCTTGAAATATATTTTGAATATGTTTGAATAAAACTAATGTTTTGACACAAAATTACTTTCAGATACTCAGCTTAATTACCAAAATGATATTACACTGAGGTCTGCTCAGGAAAAAACATCTAAACGGAATAAATTCTCAACGGCACACTTGCTACAGGTACATATACATTTTGTACGATTTTAAATCGTTGGACTGAAAAAGTATTTCCTGTGTACATTTTTTAATTCCAATAAAATGTATTCTACATCTGCATAATCTAAGCTAACCACATCTTCCAATTTCTTACAGCTGTTTTTCTGCTTACTCCATCTACCATATGATGGAAGAGAGAAGAAGACAACAAAGAGAGGCAGCCAAAGAACGACAAAGAAGGAGGCGAGAACGATTACGAGAAGAATCAAGAGATGAGCTCCGGCACGCCAAACAGTGTAAGAGTCCAACAAAGAAGACAGAACATGAATGCTGAACTGAGAGATGAGTACGTCAACAATATGAGACTCAGAGCTGAACAGAGGAGAAATGGCATGAATGCTGAACAGAGGGTTGAGTACCTTAGCAATATGAAAGTCAGAGCTGAACAGAGGAGAAATAACATGAATGCAGACCAGAGGGCTGAATACCTTGAAAATAGGAGGAACCAAATGCAGCAACAAAGGAATAACTATGTATATAATTATGAACATGTGTTTTACGTTGGCGCAATGAATGTTGTGTGTCGATATTGTAGGGCGTTGAGATTTCGTCATGAGCCACTAAATTGTTGTCATAATAGAAAAGTGTCAATTCCTGATCTTCAAGAATATCCTGATAACCTAAGGCTATTATTTGATATTAACAATCAGAAATAACATAAGAAACTATAATTCGGCTTTTGCATTTGCTTCTTTTGGGGCAAATATCAAACCTCCTCCTGGAAATGGGCCTTATTGCTTTCGACTGCAAGATCAGAAATCCCACTATGCCAGCACTCTTCATCAAAATGAAACTGAGCAGAGAAGATATGATCAGCTCTATATCATTGACACTCATGAAGCAAATAATGTACGTGTAAACTCCAATGCAAATGTAAATTGCTTACATTCTGTATTCGAACAAATATCTACTGTAATGAATAATAATCCCTATGCAGCAGTATATTAGAATATGAGAACAATAGAGATTGAAGAGGAAGAAAGAGCTTTTATGTGAAATTTTCCTCCTAGACAAGTTACTATGCAATTCATTGCAGGTCCCGATGTAAGAAGATTCAATGCTCCTACTAATAATGAAGTTGCTGCAATATTTTAGGGTGAAGATGGAGCCCCACCAACCCAGCGTGATATTGTTGTATATCCTATAGGAGAACAAAAAGTACGAATACCATACATTTCCTGTCATTTAGATCCAATGGTGTATCTTTTAATTTTTCACATGGCGAGCAAGGATGGCATATTAATATACCTCATGTGCAGCACTGTCAGACAAGAATGCGTAACAATGTTACTATGCAACAATTCTACAATAATCCCTTGGCTATAAGAGAAAATTCCAGTGCCCTTCATCGTGCAGGGAAACTATTGCAGCAATACATTGTAGATGCATATGGTAAAGTAGAAGGCTGTCGGTTAAAATTTGTTGAAAATAACCCAGCACAGTTAACAGTTGCCATGTACACTGGCCTTATGGACCACTTAGCAAGAAATGGTCAAGATGGTGATGCAGGGAGTCCAGTAATTCTACCCTCAACATTCAATGGGAGCCCGCGAAACATGCAACAGTCGTATCAGGATGCTATGGTTATAGTTGCCAAATATGGAAAGCCCGACTTATTTTTAACATACACCTGCAATCCAAAATGTCGGGAGATTACAGAAAACCTTGGTCTTCATGGAACAGGTCAATACAGGCCAGATTTGGTTGTGCGCGTTTTCAAGATGCATCTCAATGAATTGATGGTAGACATTACAGAAAGACACGCACTTGGCGTACCAGTTGCGCATATACATGTGATTGAGTTCCAAAAAAAGAGGACTTCCACATTGTCATATGCTCATCATGCTGCGTTCTGAAGATGAAATTAGAACAAAAGAGCAAATTGATGACATTGGTTCTGATGAGATTCCGCCCCTATATGAGCCAGAGTTGAGGGAATTGGTTCGCATACTTATGATACATGGTCCTTGTGGAGTATTGAATCCTAATTCTGTTTGTATGACTGATGGACACTGTCAGAAACAATTCCCTAAACATTTTCAAAATGAGACCATCACAACCGTTTCAGGGTATCCTGCTTATAGAAGAAGAAACAATGGAGATACAGTACAAGTGGGCACACATCAAGTGGATAACAGATTTGTAGTGCCGTTTAACAAATACCCGTTGAAAGAATATCGCGCACACATTAACGTTGAGGTGTGCTCTTCTGTAAAAAGTGTCAAATATATTTTTTAATATATTTACAAGGGACACGATTGTGCAATGATGGAAATTAGAAATGACATTGCAGATAACAATGAACCAGCGGTCGCTCAGGAATATAATGAAATACGACAATACTTATCGTGCAGATATGTATCTTTACCTGAAGCTTTCTGGCGACTGTCAGAGTTCAAAATGCACGGGCAGTCGCACACAGTGTATCGTTTGGCATTACATTTACCGGATGAGCAGCAAGTCTACTACAGAGATGGAGAGCAACAACAAGCAGCCGCACAGGCACAAGAGCGCCATACGCATTTAACCGCTTGGTTCGATTTAAACCAAATCGACGAAAATGCTAGAAACTATCTCTATTGTGAGATGCTTGAGCACTATGTGTTCAACAAACAGACTACTAAATGGATGTACTCAGCAAATCCTCGAAATGCTGAAAAAATTATTTGCGAATGTTACTCCTTCATATTCCTAGGGCATCTTCTTTCACTTCTTTAAGAACAATTGAAGGAGAAGAATTACATACTTTTAAAGAAGCTTGCATTTAATTGAGGCTTCTGGATAGTGACAATAAACTCCAAGAAACTCTTTCAGAAGCAGCTACATATCAAATGCCACGACAACTGCTAAATATGTTTGCTATGATTTGTCTCTTCAATCAACCACTTAATGCATTGAAGTTATGGAATGACAATAAGTATTTCATGATTGAGGATCTTTTACAAGACAATGACAACCACACTTCAGAGAATATTGCTTTGCATTTGGTGGATGCTATCATTAGAGAAAGTGGCATGAATTGTGCAATATTAGGCCTTCCGGAACCAGTAGGGCTGTTCCCTATAAATGAAAATGGTGCTCAAAACCATATCTTTGATCCAAATTTATTAAACAATGAACAAAGAGAAGTTTTTGATGCTATCATTGATGAGAGAGGAGAAAATGTTAATCGTTTATTTTATCTCGACGCACCAGGCGGATCAGGAAAAACTTTCATGTTCAATAGGATCCATGATTATCTCACTGCTAGAAATATTGAAACAGCCACTGCTGCATGGATGGGGATTGCTGCAACGCTTTTAAAAGGTGGAAAGACTCTTCATAGCATATTCAAGTTGACAGTTCCTCTAAGTGAGACAAGTGTATGCAATGGCCCATCAAACTGTAAAAGCCTTCATAATTGATGAAGCTTCAATGATACCAGCCTATGCCTTAGCTGTTATTGATAAGTGTTTACGAGACATCATGAATACCGATAGCTTATTTGGTGGAAAAATAATCTTACTTGGAGGAGATTTTAGACAAGTTCTCCCAGTTGTTCCCAGAGCTCTACCAACAGCTGTACTCGATGTTTGTCTTAAACGCTCTTATTTATGGCACCAATTTCGTCAGATGAAACTCACAAAAAAAATTGAGAGCAAATGCAGATCAACAAGAGTTTTCACGATGGCTACTGCAACTAGGAAATTGCTTAATTGACAGCACTTTAGACAATGTTGCAGCTGATACTATTGACATTCCTGCAGCATGTATATCCAACAATTCTTTGGTATCTGAAATATTTGACAACTGTACAGCTGAAGAAATGAGAGACATAGTGATATTATCACCTAAGAATTCAGATTGCTTAAGTGTGAATGAGGAGGTTTTAAGTAGATTGCCCACAGATTCTAGAACATATTTAAGTACGGACTCTGTATCTTGTGATACTGAGGAAGAAGGCCAGAATTATCCCATGGAGTTTATTAATTCACTTACACCTTCTGGCATCTCACCATATCGGCTTAATCTCAAAGTTGGATCGATTGTTATGTTGCTCAGAAACCTCGCTATTTCACAAGGCTTATGTAATGAAACTCGCTTGGAAGTTGTACAACTACACGACAACTGCATTGAAGCTATGATAATATGCGGTTCACATTCCCATGAGAAAGTGCTGATTCCGAGAATCAAACTTACTCCAAGTGATGCAAACTTACCCTTCACTCTCCATCGGACTCAATTCCCAGTGCGCCTATCATATTCCATGACAATCAATAAGGCACAAGGACAAACATTTGACAGAGTTGGAATTTATTTGCCACAGACATGCTTTATTTATGGACAGCTCTATGTTGCATTTTCAAGAGCAAGGGCAATGAACAGTGTGAGAATTCAGGTAAACTCTCAGAATGATTATACTCATGGCAGCAAAAAGGGAATTTTTTTCACTAGAAATATTGTCTATAAAGAAATTTTATAATGTATGTTACAGATAGCATACAGGAAACATTGGCAATGTAAACTTTAATTTCCTTTTGCTATTGTGATTTTCTTTTACTTTTATTGTGTTATAGGTATATTACATATTATTTTATGTATATATATATTTCACTATATAAGGAAAATCCTAACAAATTAGTTGACAACAACTGATACATGTTTACATCATTTACCTACTTATTATTTACCTCATCTAAGATGTGAAGTGTGATTTATTAAACTTTAATTTTTGTGCATACAAACCTATAATACTTATAGTGTGAAATATTTTCACTTTCCAAACCAATTGCTGTATTTAACTACATTGTGAGAAACTGTGAAATGTTCACGAACTGCAATCTCTTCTATATATTAATAGGCGAGCGTCTACCTATCTGTGTCACGCTCTGACATAAATTCAAAATAAAAGGACTTGACGCCGAAACTGTGAATTGAAACCGCGAACTTGAGGTCTGCAGTCTTAGTCATCAATGACTGAGCTAATTGACTGAACTCATGAAACTTCTTCCAATTAACTCAATTAAAACATTCAATGAACCCGCTCACTCGCTATTGGTTGAGTGTTGAAGGTGGAGAGGACATTGTGAGAAGGTAGCAGGTGGGGGGCATCGTCATTGTTTATTTTTATTTCGGTTAACACTTATACTCCGATTTTTGTGCAATGTGGGCGCGTCTCTAAATTGACGATTCTTTTTACAATAGATTAAACTTTTGCTTTTTTGTACAATAGGGGCGGGCTTCTTTGTACAGTAGGGGTGCAGCAGCCGAGCTGAAATAGACAACCATACAGATTAATGTAGATTAAACCGTGGAATATCAACGGGTCTTGCTAGTTTCTATTAATCTTGCACACTTTTTTTAAATTTGGAAATGGAATGGCTCTTTCACCCCAATGACTACCCCTTCTGTTTGTTCACGGGCTCGGTGTTTTAGCCACAGTTTGCATACATGAGTTCCCGATAATATTCTCTCACTGCCTGATATCTTTTCGATCATATTCTCTTAACAACGCCTCTCTGCACCCGTCTTTCGAGTGGAAATATGTTTTTCTTTTGAAACATTTTACAAATGACAGAACATTTCACATTATGTAACCGTATGCTATATTTCTGGCCATTCGAAGTATATTAAAATTAATGTATATCATGCATATATATATATATATATATATATATATATATATATATATATATATATATATATATAGTCTTGGAAGTTTCTCAACCATTAAAACTATATTTAAAATTTTTTTTTTTTAAAGAAACAACCTTAAGTTCCAAGTCGTTCAGTGGAAAATCACTCATGTAAGTCAATTTAACTTTTTCAGTTATTATATTAGTTTTCTTCTAACATTATTTAAGGGATCATCAGTTGTTTACCATGAAAAACTGTCTCGGGAATGTAAAAACAAACATATATATATATATATATATATATATATATATATAAATATATATATATATATATATATATATATGGTTGATGACTGTCCTTAGTGATATTGTCAACCACTATTAGCGTAATACAAAGCTCTTTGTAACACAAATGGAGCACTGTCTTAGTAGCTGACAATGTTTATAATAAAGCATTGAGTTATCTCTTGTCAACACCGACCGCCTCGTTGTCAAGTGAAAAGAATTGGTGACTATTAACTACGGAGTTGTAGGTTCGATTATGGCATAGGGCGAGAGCTTTTCTAGCCGTACTGAAGAGATGTGATACAGCGAAACAGTCTGCTGTAGATTACTATATATATTTTATATTTTATTTCTGTAGTCAAACTCAAGTGCTTTTAGCTCAATGTTTATTACACATTCACGATAGCGATTCAAAGATGTATACTCCCAGAACAATTAGAAATAGATTTCTTTACCGACAATGGTAAAGAATTAATTTAAATATTAATATTTACTAGAACAATACCCATCCTAGTACGGGTATACGTAATAAATATAGCATTAGGTTTTAATTTAATGTTTTTCTTACTTTCAGGGGTATAGTAAAGTTTTGGTGGCACTTTCTAAATAGTATATTTTACAAAATTAATAAACAATTCCATTTATAGACAACCGGCGATTGACATCATTATTTTCATTCTGTGGAAAGTTTACATTTTTGTAGTTTTTCAGTTTCTTTGGTTTTGTCTATGTCTATCAACATATTTCTATTTTTGATGTTTTTATTTACCCGCCATTATTTTCTGGATTTAGACAGGAAACTGTTTCGATAATAAAGTTTAGTCAACTCTTAAGTTGCAATGTATTTAGGGTATACCTATCATACATTATCGGATTCAGTATCAGATTTAATTCTTTTAATTTTGAATTTTCTCTTTTTAAGCTTAAAATTTGTAATACTTTATTACCCATGTTATTTCTGTTGTTTAAATTATAATATGTAATACTTCTTTACCCATGTTCTTTCTGTTGTTGAAGTTTGAAATGATAATACTTCATTATCCATGTTATTTATTTTGTTGGACTTTGAAATGATAATACTTCATTACCCATGTTATTTCTTTTGTTGAAGTTTAAAATTGTAATAATTGATTACCCATGTTATTTCTTTTGTTGAACTTTGAAATGATAATAATTGATTACCAATGTTATTTCTCTTGTTGAACTTTGAAATGTTAATATTTCATTACCCATGTTCTTTTGCTTGTTGAGGTTTGAGATTGTAATATATAATTACAAATCTTTTTCTTTTGTTTGGAATTGAAATACTTAATTTCGCATTTTCTGTCTATTGCTGAACACGGAAATTGTAATATTTCATTACCTATGTTCTTTCTGTTGGTTAAGTTTGAAATTGTAATACCTCATTATTCATGCACTTCCTTTTGTTGAAGTGTGAAATTGTAATACTTCATTACATATGTTCTTTCTTTTTTCAATGTTTTGAATTGTAATACTTCATTACCTATATTTTATCTTTTGTTGAAATGCTAAATTATAAAACTCTATTACCCATGTTCTTTTGTTGTACTTGTAAATTGTAATACTTCATTACCCATGTTCTTTCCATTGTTGAAGTTTTAAATTGTTATACATAATTACCAATTGTTTTTTTCTGTTGTTGAAGTTTAAATTGAAAGTCTACATTACGCATTTTCTATATTTTGTTTAACATGTTCTTTCTTTTGCTGAAGTTAGAAATTGTAATACTTAATTTCCCATGGTCTGTCTTTCGGCGAAGTGTTAATTTAAAATACTTCATTACCCATATTATTCCTTTAGGATAATATTAAAAATAAGGCTTCTTCTATGAACGGTATTATCTCGTAACAAGCCTTCAATGATAGCAAATATTATCAAGCATTATTATATTCAATCCATATAGTTAAAAGCAAAATAATATATAGCCGTTGTATTAAGATCAGACTAGACTAATTATGACAGAAATACTGAATTTCGAATCAATGGTTCGTGTACCCCGAGAATGGTTTAGGTATGAATGAGTGTGAACATTTGGTCATAAAAGGATTCAACCAACATATTCGAATCTAACTATGTAAATCTGCTGAAAGCATTTAATAAAGAAGGAAACACTGTTGTGATATGATTGGGTGAAAGGGTTCAAAACAAAAAGAATAGACAACTGCTACCAAATAATTGTCACGGTTTCAATGTCTTACGGACTTATAAAAAGTATTTAAAACGTTGCTTTTAGAGAGGAGTTCAATTACTGGCTTAGTGTATCAAGATAAAAACATACGAAATAGTCCATAAACAGTGAAATATTTACATCTTTTAAAATCTATATATGAAATAAAGATGCCAGTTTAAAACCCCTTAAAGTTTACAGAGTATAGAAATCATTTGATGCGTTCGATTTTTACCAAGGAATCAGAAGTGAAATCGAATCTATTTATTGAAGACCTAGTAAAATATCAATGTCAGTAGAAAATGGAAAGTAACAATATGAAAGAAAGAGTTACTAGCTAAAATGACAATGAGTTTATATATCAGAGTAATAAAGAGCTTCTCTTCATAATTGTAGACTTTTATAGTTTGGACTGATCTGCAAGTGTGAATAACAAATTAATGCATGCGGTGACAAACTGACATCAATGAAAGGGCGGATGGAAAGCAGGGAGTAGATTTTCAGAGAGCAGAGCGAAGAGCATAGAGAAGGTGGTGGTGGTGCTGGTAATGTTTGAATGTTGGATTGCCTTTGTAACATTATTTTCCCTTCTTTACGGTTCTATTACAAGACAGTGTTCAGGAATCGAATTGCTAGCGACTCCTTACAAAGATGCTATCGATATCTATAATGACAAGGTAAGAAGCAGGAAGTTAGAATTAAATAAAGTATCGCTAACATCGCTGGAAATCATTTTCGATGAAGCAAACGGAAATCAATGATACTGGCCATTATTTAACATGTCTCAAAATACTGTATGCACAATTCATAAAAGACAAAAACAATACAGTCAAAAAATAGTACAACTACTGCGAATCTATTACGGAACTTTAAAGAATTCATCAATATGTACACGCGATTAACCATGCAAAACAATAGAAGGGATAACGGCTCTCAAATTTCAGAACTATTTAACCGATTCGAAACCCTTTCTATATCTGTGCTGTTGGTTTTCCAGCTATTAATAATACATTTTAAATATTATTTTCAATGCGCAGAGTTTTAAGATAACAATTACAATATATTACGCTGTGTAATCAAAATGGTTATTCCTCAGTGAAAACAGGAATGTATTGGGCCATTCCTGTTTTTAGCAATAAATAAAAAATAATCTCAGGAATCATTTCAGTGATTATTTTTCTCCTTCCATTTTTTACATTCGCCTACATATAAGGTGCGTCTATCAGTCGGTCTAAAACAGCCTTTTCATTTTTAACCCTAACCCTAACCCTAACCCTACATATAAGGTGCGTCTAAAACAGCCTTATCATCGCTTATCGCGCAGGTTAAATAGACGTATCTAAGCATTTTTCTCGTTTTAGGAAGAACATGAGTTATCGATGAGGATTGGTCACGCATATGATTTTCAGAATATTTGAATTGTCTCAAAACTTATAATTCGTCTAAATAAACGAACCTTTTAGTTATAATTAACTGTGTGTCCATACTGTCAACCTAATATGCACATTATTATCGAACTCCAACTTACAATTCTATATTTATATAAAATACTTAAGTTGTATTATGTTTTGAAAAATGAAGGTTTAATTATATACATCCAGTAAATGAATAAAACTATATTTCTCTCAAATATAATCAAAGTAGATTTTTTACACTTTAAAATTCCACAAAATAAGCGAACATATCTTCAGAGACAATCTAAACCAAGTACACGTGAACTGTAAACCATATGTGCTTCCCTTCATAATGAATTTTAATTGGCATATACTTTATATCTTTCATATCTTACTGAAATTAACAGGCGCAACTAAATATCTATATATATATATGTTAAAATAGATTTAAGCATATATTCTGTAAAATTTAAAAAACAATGTTTTGAGATAACGTTTTCTTTTTGTTAAAATCTATTGAAAAACGATTGTCAATTGTTGTTTAATGTGTAAATAAAATCAAACTAAAATAGTCTTCGTTTCAAACTGAGCATTTTCGAGCAGCGTTTGTTGTTCCACGTGTTTTCGTTCTCTCTTTGATTAATTAAGTTTATTTGTTTACAGTGTGGTCAGTAAAGAGTAGCAGTGTACTTACATTTTCTCTTCTCACTAGGAAGAAGCGTTTACATTTTGCTAAACATCTAGCGATAGTTTTCACGACACATGGTTCAACATGATCGTTGTCAGTTATTATTGATGGAGAAAAAATGAATTTCTGTGCGTATATTTCAGCTGTCAATATGTTTACAAGAATATGTTAATAGACATTTGCTAATATGTTAATAGACATCTGTTAATAGACATATGTTAATAGACATCTGTTAATTTTAAAAGCTATCTGGCGAGTATACCCGGTGAACCGAGTGCAAGAGAAATACTAACAATTGCACTTAAAGGGCCGGTTAGAATCTTAAAAAGATCTCCAGGCTGGAGTGTCTAAAATAGCCGGTGAATGTCTGGCATTCGGTAGGATGCCACATCCCCAGCAAAAATAGAAAGATAAGAAAATTAAAAAGTTAATCACCATATGTGAATAGTCATCTGTTAATAGAGATCTATTAATAGACATATGTTAATTGGCATCTGTTAATAGACATCTGTTAATAGACATATGTTAATAGACATATTGTAATAGACATCTGTTAATAGACATATGTTGATCGACATATTTTAATAGACATAGGTAATCGACATCTGTTAGTAGACATCTGTTAATAGAAATATTTCAATAGACATTTGTTAATAGACATAAGTAATCGACATCTGTTAATAGACATATGTTAATAGACACATGTTAATACACATAAGTAATCGGCATATGTTAAGAGACATATTTTAATAGACATATTTTAATAGACATCTGTTCATAGACATCTGTTCCTAGACATATGTTAATATCCATCTGTTAGTAGACATATGTTAATCGACATATGTAAATAGACATCTGTTAATAAACATCTGTTGATGGACATATGTTAATAGACATATAGTAATAGAAATCTATTAATAGACTTATGTTAATCGACATATTTTAATAAACATAAGTAATCGACATCTGTTAATAGACATATTTTAATAGACAACTGTAAATAGACATAGGTAATCGACATCTGTAAATGAACATATGTTAATAAACGTATTTTAATAGACATCTGTTAATAGACATGGGTAATCGACATCTGTAACTGAACATATGTTAATAAACACATTTTAATAGACATATGTTAATAGACATAGGTAATCGACATCTGTTAATAGACATCTGTTAATAGATATATTTTAATAGACATATGTTAATAGACATATTTTAGTAGACGTATGTTAACAGACATAAGTAATCGACATCTGTTAATAGACATCTGTTAATAGATATATTTTAATAGACATTTGTTAATAGACATAGGTATCGACATCTGTTAACAGACACATGTTAATAGACATATGTTAATAGACATATTTTAATAGACATCTGTTCATAGACATGTGTTTATAGACATCTGTTCATAGACATGTGTTAATAGACATGTAAATATCATGAATGAAAATGTAATTCACTTCGCAGCTTTTTATTGGCTTTCGGAAACATAATTTTTCGACACTTGTTTAAACAATGTATTATTATATTTATTTTATTCTATTGATTTGCTGACGTAAATGCAGTAAAATAATGGTTTTGATATTTGTAATATACTTATTATGACTAGTGTCCGTTACCTTTTTTTTTTAATTTACAAACATTAATAAATATAAATGTGAAGCTATCATGTAAGTAAGATCTCATTTTTTCCTGCTTCAGAATTGAAACTGACAATTTCTGAAAAAGGCAGCAGCCTCATATTTGTTGTTATAAAAGCAACATCTTCATATTTATATTTGTGTTATAAATTAGAATATGCACCCTACCCGTAACCTTCAGACTTATATTTGTGTTTATATGCACCATAATTGTATTTAAATAATTACAAATCATCGATTACTAGATATATTTGTAAATGGATTGCTATAAGCTAGCGTTTGATTTTTGACAAGATAAACTTACCTATCGGTGACTATGTAAGCTTACCCCGATCGTATGTAGACGCATGGAATACAACATTTAAAGCTTGCCTAGTAAAAGGACATCGAGTTTCAATGGTCTACAATAGATGCTGCTGATCCTCCTCCTCCTCCTCCTTTTCCTCCTTCTATTTTTCTCCTCTTCCTTTTCCCCGTCATCATCATCATCATCATCATCATTATTATCATCATCGTCATCATCTGATCTAGTTCACTCTCTCACGCTATCTCGCAGTATCCTCCATTTCATTAAGCAGTTCTTCATAGGTGCATCACATGTGCTCTACTAAGTGATTGATGTTAGTTCTGTTGGGTCTCCCCACTAAATTTAGACCCAGTGTTGGCATACACAAAAAACAACATCGCTGAAGATTTCATCCTATGCCCGCCAGCAGTGACCAGCAAATGTGTTCTTAAAGTGTCTCTCTTGTGAGTGCTGCCTGCAAGAGACGTTGAGAGCAGCTCGTAGTGTTCTTGTGCACACACCTTTTAAGCTTCTTTTTCCAGTTGTTTGATGAAGCGAAGTTGCCACATCTATGTACAAGAACTGATGTAAGAATGGCTTCAAAGACGTCACGTTTCATATTGCTAAGAAGATTAAAGTACCGCATTATATTTCCCAATGGAAAATAAACGGATAAAAAAGTAGTATATTAGTACCGAATGATATAATCAGTAGTTTATTTCCAGGAGCCGTAGACATGTGGAGCATTCTTCCTGCTGACTGTTTTCCTCCTACATATAATATTGGTCTTTTTAAGACTAAGATCTATATGAATATCCTGTCTTTGCGATAATCATATTTGTTCTCGTTATTTTCTTACATCAAGTGGCTTCATGCCTTGTCTGGAGCGATATCAATAACAAATACAATTATAATTGTTAAAATTTCTTCTGGACGACTATACAGATAAAGTAGCAGACAATAATTATAATTAATTTGAACCACGAGGTTTCATATCGCCTTGGAAATTTGCCTGGTATACTATCCTTTGTTTTAGAGATAGGGACTATTTTCTTAGCATACGGTCTTCATATGTTTAGCTTTCTGAATCATCAACATATTTAGACCTACGACGATGGGTGTCTGGACACGACAACCAACATACTAAGTTTACAATTTGATAACCATGTCACGTGCCGAATTGCTGGATCAGGACGAGTTGATGTGCAGCAGAATAAAACATAGGTAAAACGTGGCCTCAATTATGGACTCCATAACGGTCAACACAACACCTGTCACATTTGTAATATTGTCTGTAAAAATTTAGCAGGCCTAAAAAGTCATATCCGACCATCTTACGCGAGTATCACATTCATACGCAAAATGTCGTCATATTTGAAAACGAATAGTGCCACCATATACATCAACTAGCCACAAATACATGTCCTGTAGACAGCAATATATGTAGCTGTAGTCTTCTTTTACAGTAAAACAAAACAACTACTTTTCATTTGACATTTTGCTAATTGGTAATCTGAAGATGTGTGTCATGATGTTATTTGAGATATGCTAATGTTGACGAAAATTTACTGTGTATTAACATAGTCAAATGTTATTTATTGGTAAAGAACAATAAAAATGTTATTTTATATATTTTTTCGATATTCAAAGCCGATGAATTCGATTCTGTATAAAAATAAGAAAAACTGGTAATAGAATGAAATAAAAATACGATAAAGTTCAACTTCTATTTATCAAATAAAATAATTTATATTACGAAATAATTTTAAATGGTTACTTTGTGTGTTTCGTCTATATTATAAAAGAGAAAAAGTATTAATTTAAAATTTAAAAGAAGAGAGGATTTTTCATGACAAATGTTGAAGTTATCATCATAATCAGCATCATCATCACAATCATCATCACCAACAACAGTAATATAAACAAATATGGTTTGAAAAATAATAAACATATGTATTTAATTATTACTTTTCTATATTATTGCGTTTTATGGTGTCGATTTTTCTGGTAATTATTCTTCAGTAAACTAAGTTGTGGCTGTGTAAATAAACGCGTGCGAAAACATCTTTGAAAAAATAATCAACCGGAAGTTTTCATATTGAATATTAAACTTTTCATTGCATCGCTTTAATTAATATTACTACTTCTAATGATGATACTACTACTACAACTACTACTACTACTAATAATAATAATAACAATATGAAAGAAAACTATTACGTATATATAATAAAATAGGAGAATAAAATTATAAATGAATCGTACAGAATATGAATTTATAAGACACTGTTTACAAACTATATATGCAAATGGCTATGTTTTGTAAGGTTCTGTTACAGTATATATAACGTATGTAAAAATATTTTAATTTATCATTGAATTAAGGTGTTCTGATAGAAGTATAGTTTGGCTAAATGTAAGAGAATTTGCATTTATTAAAATAAAAGACAAAAAATCAAACTTAATGAAGATTAAAAGAATAAACATCTATTTTTTTGTAATTTACAAAGATTTATCATCAACAAAATCAGCAGCAGCAGCGGTATCATAAACATCACTACCACCAACAACAAATGTTGTTTTAAAAATAATAAACGTGTGTATTTATTTTTTAACAGAAACTCTTTTATTTATTATTACGTTTCATCCGGAATTTATTTTTAAGTAATTATTTCAAAGGAATATACGTGTAGATGTTTGCGTGCACAAATTTGACCGAAAATAATAATCAAAAGGAAGATGAATTTTAATCTTTTTATTTAATTAATATTATCAATGATAATAAGAAAATAATATTACTACAAATAAAACTATTGCGTATATACAATGAAATCGGATAATTAAATTATTAATGAATTGTAGAGAATTTTTTAAACAGATGTTTAAACAAAAATATGAAAATGATTAGTTTTAGCCTGAAGATTCCCTTCGGTGATGAAACGTGGGACCCTCTGTTTAACTTAATTGCCATAAATATATTTTCATATCTATCTATCTATCTATCTATCTATCTCTTTATATATATATATATATATATATATATATATATATATATATATATATATATATATATATATATATTAATTTTATACGTACATAAAAGTAATCCATGGCCACGTGTTTCTGGCTGTCAGCAGTTATCAGCATGTCTAACTTAAGTTATCCAGAAACACGTGTCCAATATATATATATATATATATATATATATATATATATATATATATATATATATATATATATATATATATATAGTAAGCAATGAAAATATATATGGCAATCAAGCTACACAGAGGCTCCCATGTTTCATTCCCGGGGGTAATCGTCAGGCTAAATGCATGGAGTTATTTTTGTCATGTGTTTTTATATACATGGCTTGCTAGTTAACCAATCAGATTCTTTGTTGTTCCCTCAGCTAATCGTTGGGCTTCCCTCGAACAAAGACATTATTGGTGACGCTCCTATTTTTGTTAACAATGGATTTTCCTATATCCTGTTTCCTTTGTTTTGTTAATACAGTGGGCGAATTTATTTTAACACGTGGTTTCTTGTATTTCTATTTTAGGTTTTAAATTTTAACTAATTCAGTTTTGTATTTATTTATTTTTATTTATTTATTTATTTATTTTATTATATATCATCCTAAGGTAAATGTATTTCTGTGTAAACAGCTGTTTGCTATTTCACTTCTAGAGTTTAATAGGTTTCGGGGATCTTTAAAATTTAGGATTTCGTATTTTTCATTCTGGCATAATCTACACAAGTTGTCTAAGTTTCTACATGTACTGGCCTGTCTTACTATTTTCCATTCAATTATTGGTGAGTGTCCATTTTCTTTGAGCTCCCAGTAATGGTTAGCTAGTGCTGTTTTAGTTCGACGTTTTTTGTTTTTAAATGTGTTTTTATTGTCATAGTATCTGGTCTTAAAGTCTAGGGATGTCATACCCACGTAGTATTTCTTGTTATTTGGTCTTTCGTTGGCAAATATCGTTGCTAGGTATACAACACTTTTAGTTAGGTATTTATTTTGTAGTGGACAAAGTTTACGATTTATGCAGTTACATCTTTTCTCTTCATTGCTAACTTTTTCGTTTCTATTCGGGTGGTTATTATTAGTGTTTTGTTTATTTCTATTAGTATTGTTTATATTTTTGTTCTTCGTAGTGTTATTTTTGTTATATTTTCCAGTTTGTTTATTTTTTTCTTCTCTATTGTTGTCTTTTAGTATTTTGTTGTTGTGTGCCTTAATTATCATTTCTAGGTTTTCACAGCAGCTGTAGGATAGTTTTAGATTATTTTTATTGAATATTTTATGTAGAGGGTTGGTTACGGGGAAGTGTTTTCCAATCAGATTTAGGAATTTTTTGCCTAGTTTAGTTTTTAGCATCTGGTTATAGGGAGGGGTATAGTAGATTATATTTCTTTTTCTTTTGTTTTTATTTTAAATTTTGTTGTAATTATTGGTGTCCTGTTTTTTATATTTAATTTCGGTATTGTGGTAACTACTATTTTTTAGAGCCGTATTGTAAATGTTGATTGATTTTTTAAAAACGCTTTCGTTGCTAGAATAGTTGATAAGCCTACTTTCGATCGAATTCGGGATAGGTTTTATGATTGATGGGGGGTGATTAGACTTTGGGTGTACGTATATTGGGTTGGCGTTATCTTTTAGGTATGGTTCGTAGGTGTTTTTACTTAAGTTTAATGTGACGTCTAGAAAGTTCGTTGTTTTAATGTTAGCCATTACTTATACCTTTAGGCCTAGTTTTTTCATTTCCATATGTATAATTTTCTTGAAGTTTTCTCCCTTGACTTTGTTAGAGTCTCTTATTATCGCTAATCCATCATCTCTATAAAGGCCGATATCCGTATTATCGAATATATTAGTGAGTGTATATAAAATGAATAACACCACAAGATCAGATGCCTCCGCAGAGTCAAGGGCACCCATGGCCAAATCAAAGGAGTTTGTCATATTCGTTTTAATCCATTGGTCCTCGTTGTTGATTAAAACTGATCTCCTACATTTTTTAATGATGTGAATTTCATCCTTGGATATATCGGTATATATCTCGGCGAATTCTAGGGCGATATTGAAGAGTTCTTCTGATATGGATGGGTAGAAGTCCACTATGTCGAATTGTAAGAAGGTACAATTGTTCTTATTTTCTATACTGTTAAACCAAGTGATTGCGTCGGCAGTATTCACCCATTGGTTTAATTCTAGGTCTTTTCTTATTTGTTTGTTAATTCTAGATAGAATTGTTTAGCTGATTCTTCCTATTTCTGGTTTGGTCGGATTAATTAAGCGAGTGCTGGGGTTATTGTTAAAGTTACTTTTGTGGTCTTTAAATAAGATATAGGCTTCCTTAGGTTTTAACTTACTAACTTTGTTGCTAATTTATAGTTTATCTGTGATTAGTTTACTTTCAGTATTTATTATATCTATGTAGTTACATTCGCTTGTATCTAGTTTTTTGTAGTTTTTTGTAATATTTTCTGTTAGTAGTTTGTTATACTCTCGTTTATCTATTTTGTAAAAATTTCTAGTTTTGTCCGCTTTTACGAATATTTTGTTAGAGTTGTTTATGTGTTTAACAATGGTGTGTAATTGTTTTTGGAAATTATTCTGTTGTTTGTGAAATTCTAAGTTTTTAATTACATTTAAGAGGTAATTTTCAAAGCTAGTCATGAGATCTATTGGTTTAGCGTTTTTTAGGCTTTTGAATCCGTAGGATTCTTTTGTATCTACGTGTTTATCTTTATTGTTAATGAAGAAGTGTGCTCGCCATCGCATTCGGCGTATTAGTTCGTCCGTTTTTTTAAAAAACTAAATACTGAAAACTGACACATAAAAAATTATATCTCCTTATAATATTTTATGTGGATACATGAAGTACTAATATATATATATATATATATATATATATATATATATATATATATATATATATATATATGAAATCCGAGGCAGGAACAATGTGAAATATATATCCGGAAAGTGGAAAAGATGAACAAAAATAAATGAGAAGGGAAACTGTTGATCCCATCAGGTTTTTCGACCACTCGGTCAAATTTTTTTGGTCTTTTGATAATGAGAGGAACGCTCTCAAAAATGTAAGCTTACCTCATTCCGGAACTTTTAATTGCCTGACAGTAACCACTTTATTTACTGTTCTGTTATTTAATCTACTTCACGTGAAATATTAATAAATTGATATAAGATTCCATTCTTATCTTCTCTTCTCATTTATTTTTGTTCATCTTTTCCAACTGCCGGTATATATTTCACATTGCTCCTCCCTCGGATTTAAAACTTACACTTATATTTCAAGCAATGCTTCAAGCACACTACAATTTGCGTGTATATATATATATATATATATATATATATATATATATATATATATATATATATATATATATATATATAAGGTTAAGGGAGACTAAAAAAGCTTCTGCATTATTCTTTAGCACTTAAGAAGTGGAATAGTAACACATCGGACAGCTACCATTACAAATAAAAACAATTACATAAATCGCACACACACACACTATATATATATATATATATATATATATATATATATATATAATCAAATATAAATCAATAGTAAACTTTTAATAAATAGGACCTATAGTGAAGTGGTTAAGCCCAATATACGAGATAGAGCAATTATAAAGATAGTATTTCTCCTCCGATGATAAGATTTTGATCTTTGAAAAGCCTTGGCTTAGGGAAAGAATAATAAACACTGGTTTATTACAGAATACACCTTGCATTGAACAATCGAAATTTGAAATAAATTTGGGCATTCGAACATGTTTATCACTCTTATTTCTTCTATCCTTATATATATATATATATATATATATATATATATATATATATATATATATATATATATATATATATATATATATATATATTATAATATAAAATGAAGTAATAAAATAAGGTGTCAATCAAATTTTATTAGAATTCAAAGTTCATGCAAAGCATCCTTAAGTCCTTAGCTCATGAGTTTTCAAAGATAATTCTTCTCTTCAGAGGACCATTACCGCAGTTATACTACTACAGGCAATAAAATTACGCTTTGAAAATATATAAAAAATTATATACACAAATATATAAAAATACATAACGTCAAACATATCAATCCAAAAACATACTTTTGTTGAATCCATACAGTCCATCCAGGTCATACAAGTTCAGAAGCATAATCAGGAAGGACATTACTCCAAGATACAAACAGCAGTCCAAATATGTGAAATTGAAGGGGCCGGCAAAGTTATCCAGTCGCGAAATGTGTCCATATTCAATGTTAATGATAAATATTAATGCTCTATCCAGTATATTGAGCTTCAGTTTTTTTATCCGGATGTTTCACTAATTATAAGATATTAGTTGACGCTTATATCTTTTGTTGGATTGCTTCATATATATATATATATATATATATATATATATATATATATATATAATAGCGAATACACCTTTCTGTTTATGTACATGGCTGTCACTAAAAACAAAAACATACTAGGGAGTGGACATTAAATATAGTTATATGTAAATGTACAATTTGCATGTGAACGCAATGGGGGTTGTTCCGCATCTCTGGCTACCCTTGAAATGGGCGAATTACACTTTTCTAACATATTACAAACTGAAATTAATCCATGTATAAGCGTCAGGTTTAGAGAATTCAAATATATCTGAATAGCTCAGTTGGTAAGATATCTAGCTGACAACATCAATGTTGCTGTTAAAGTAAACTCTCTAATAGGATTTCCATATAATGTTAACCCACACTCTAACTCGAGCTAAGCAGGATAACCCGGCTATTCTTTATACCTCGGTGACTCGTCCCAAATGTATAAAACATCAATTTGTCATATCTTAATTCGTAAAATAAAAAGGCAAATTGATTTTACACATAAAGTATATTTATGTTCATCCGTATATGTTCTCATCGCATTTCGAATATTTATTCATTTTTATATTATACACTAAAAGTACCAACTAGTAATGTATGCACAATTAACGGTTTTAGATCATACATACACTTTAAAAAGTATGGAAAACGTTCTCATTTCAGGATCCTTAATGAAAAATAGAGGAATTAATATATGTTGATGAATATAAATTAATTTGTCTATGCTAATGAACAATACATGAATAAGTTTTGCATCGTTAATGTTGATTAGATACAATGTTCTATGCTGATGAAAACGGGTGTTCGTTTTTACAGTGCAAACATTGTTCATCGTATGATTACAATGTATAAAAAGCGATTTCACAAAAAGCTATTCAATTATTCTAAGTCAGTGTTTGTTTCAATCATTCTTGACATTTCCAAAACAATTGTTTTTCTAGCATAAAAATTTACTAGAGCTATGACTTTAATGAAATTCGGTACTTGAATTATATTGACTCTGAAATGTAGATATAGCTTTGGTAACCTATCTGTCTTACATATGTGTTACAGGAATCAGGATCACAATATTTACTGGTGGCCTGTCAAATTCTTCCACCGACGGATTTCCAATCATTTTTTTAAGGATCGTTCATGATTAGCTGTCAAGCGACGCAAAAAACTACGTTTTTTACTCTTCTATTTATCCACAACTTGAGAGAGATAGAAAAAGAGAAAGTATGAGGAGATAATTGATGTGCCTATCGAACTGCAAGGAGAAAGAAAGGCTTCTGGATGAGATATTGATTTGAGGATTCTATTTTCTGTGGCATTTACTACTCGAACTATTACCTCTTCTCTCTATATCTCTCCTATACACACACACACACACACAAATCGGTATTACTATTTATAAAGACAATAAAAACGATATGAACTACTTCAGTCCAGTCAGTATTAACATTGTTCATATGTTTCAGCCTGTTCTCTTAAACAAGGCCTCAGCAGGGAAATACTGTCAAATATTTTGTATGTCACACTTTCACCGTCAAGTGTTGGTACTTTATCCATTATCAGCTAAAGACAATGTTTATGCAACCCGCAAAATAAAGACAAGAAAAAAGAAGAATAGAATAAATAACTAAAATTGTCTTTCTTAGAAATAGAAAGAAGAGTGTTTACTTTACATAAACCCGCCGAAAGGGAAGCACATTTAATGTTAAATATAATTACATGTATACCAAAGAATACGCCAAAATGAAAACATTTGTCTCAGACAAACATTTAAACACGAAATAAATGAGCTTCAGTTCAATGAACAAAAGAAACAATAAGTGAAAACGTGTTGTACTCAGAAATTGGCGTTCGAAAAAATTGGTAACAACCAATGATAGAAAGCTCACATGGAAAATGGCATGAATATTAACGAAGATTTCACCAAAAATAAAGGTTACAAACATAATGTTAGTTCACAGTTTAAAGGCATCAAAGTAAAAGACAAATAAAGGCGATAGGATTAATAATTAAATATTTTTTGGTTTTGAAATGGAAAAAGAGATCCCAAAAGGGTAGCACATTTAAGGTTACATATAATTTCCTATGGGGGCGACATGCGTGACAATAAATTTGCCAATTAAAAAAATACAGCTAATAAATGTATCTAAAGAAAAAAGACAAAAAAGAAATGAATAAGAACCAGTTGTTGTTCACTAAATAAATATATAATAGGTGAAAATGTTTTGCAGTCACACATTAGTTTTCCAACAAATAATTAGTATTAACCAATAACTTACATGTAAATAGGGTTGATCATCAAATTAAACATTACACCAGGAAAAAAGAGCTGTTAAAGACATAATGTCATTTGACAGTTTAAAAGCATTAAAGATCCTTACCTTACTCCTACAAACTCGTGTTGAATTAACTTTTATTTTTTCCTTTCAAAAAGTTCTATTGTAACTGTGGCAGTCCCTGGTTCAAAATAGCTTCTTAGTAAAGAAATTCAAAAATTAAAGTAAAAATGCGTTTCGAAACATTTCGTCCGGATTCTCTACCATTTCGAGAGTTTCACGGTAAGATCTTCATATGCTAGTGTCTTCAAACAATCCGGTAGCAAGATGTCATACGCTTCTTTTGTGAAATTATAAGTTTTTCAGTTGAATGAAGCGAATATTGTTAGGGATCAATCGTGGTTCCAATCTAAATTCCCACTAATGTGTAATAAGTCGCACGCACTGGTTTCAATCAAATATATCTCTAAGGTTTCAATTACGTTCGAAATGCATCATAGGAATAAAAAATATTTTAGGTCCGCATACGAGAATTCTTCTAAATTTATCCAGCTACCTTAAAGCGTATGGCTCTAATAATGTAAACGCCCTATTTTCTCTTCTGTGGGTCCTCAAAACAGTTCTTATTTTTCGAAGAAATTAGTAATCACAAATGATAGAAAACTCACAAGCAAAATAGTGTGAATATGAACGAGAAATTAACCAAATAGAAAAATATCGCAAAAGGAGGTTAGTAATATGATGTTATTTCGCAGCTTAAAGGAATGAAAGTAAAATACAAATAAAGCTCATCACAACAGGTCTTAGCTTGTAGCATGCTGGTATCAAAAGAGGATTACACTAAGATGTTGACTAACAAAGTCACCCCCTGGATATTTCAACTTCGACACAGTCTTGTTTAAATACTAAAAAATGGAAAAAAAGAGTATACATTTTCATAAATCAAATAGATATACAACACAGACGAACAAATAGAAGATATGACAGCAATAGAAATGTACATATTTGTTAGAAATAAATTTCCACCACAAGATCTTTGGAAGTATTGTTCTCCAGGAAACACCACGGGTTATTATTAGCGAGCAATCACTGATGGCGATTAGTGATAGAACTCAAAGTGAGTATCAATAATAATAATAATAATAATAATAATAATCTAGTAAAAGGTATAAACACCTGAACTATTAATAGGCTGGGCAAAAGAAGACCTGAGACACCTTGATCAGAGGACGAGAAAATGAATGACCATGCACAACGCCCTACACCCAAAAGACGATACGGACAGACTCTACATGAAAGGAAACGAAGGGGGAAGAGGACTGGTAAGTATAGAGATTGTGTGGAAGACTAAGGAAATAGCTGGAGAAATACATAACTCAGAACACATAAATCCTTATCACTGCAGCAAGAGACACCGTTCCAACGAACAACTCGGGAAGCAGCAAAAGCAGAAACAAAACGTCAAGAAAAGAAAAGTGGCAAGAAAATAGCTTCAGAAGATTGACAAGCGAAGAAACATACGAAAATAGCTGGGCATAGCTAAGAAAAGGACACTTGAACAGAGAAACAGAATCTTTACTTATGGCTGCACAGAACAATGCAATTAGGACAAACTACATCAAAGCTAAAATAGATAAAACCCAGGAAAACAGAAAATGCAGACTGTGTGGACAAATAGACAAAACAATAAATCATATAATAAGTGAATGTAGAAAACTAGCCCAAAAAGAATACAAGAACAGATATGACTGTGTGGGGAAAGCAGTACACTGGGAACTGTGCTAACAATTGAATTTCGAATACGCAGACAAATTGTACAAATATAAACCAGAAACCGTATTGGAAAACGAAAAACACAAAATCATCTGAGATATGGATATACAAACAGACAAACTCATACAAACAAGGAGACAGGATGTTATAATAATCATCAAGAAAGAACAATCTTGCAAAATATTAGACTTCGCCGTTCAAGCAGACCACAGAGTGAAGAAGGAAGAAACGGAAAAACGAAGCAAATACACGAAACTAGCCAGAGAACTGAAAGGAATATGGAGCATGAAGGAAGTCAGTATAATAGCAATGATAGTAGGAGCACTAAGAACAATCAACAAACAACTAGAAAAAAGACTGGGAGAAATTGGAATCAAAGGGATCATTGGTACTATACAAAGGACGGAAATGATCAAAACAGCTACAATCTTAAGAACAATCATTGAATGCGGAAACCAACTCGCATAAGCGACGAAGAAAACAAAACCACATAAAGAACACATCACAAACAAAGGAACAGAAAATGCAAGAAACATCACTGTATAAGCCCCCCCCCCAATAAATTACACCGGCCTCAACTGACACGATACAAAAATGAACCAATGAACAGAAATACCAAGAAACACCATCTGTTGCATAAAGGGGGGGGAGAGAGAGAACTTCTTTATTACTTCAGGCAGAAATCCTTCCGGACTGAGGCATTTCTTCAAAACCACCTCAGCCGTTCGGATCTCATCCTCTCCGGCCGAAAATAACGTGAAACGTTCACGAGAGGATTAATGGTGATTTCAATCTCTCCCCCCAGCGCCTCCGATAATACAATTTACTCTATATCATTTTCATAATCCTTTTTCTTAATCATTTTCATAATCATTTTCATAATCATTTTACTCTATAAATTTCGAACAGTCTATCACTTTTTCTCTATAAATTTCGTAAACACAGTCTTAAAACTTCACTCATCAACTTACGGCATCTCAGCCTTTTTTCAATTACAAATATTTTCACGGCATCTCAGCCCTTTTTCAATTACGGCCTCTTTAAAACCACTGCCGTTTACGGCATCTCAGGCCTTTTTCAATTACGACTATTTTCACGGCATCTCAAGCCTTTTTTCATTAAACGTCTCTTAGAATTACACGTATCTTAACGTCTTTAAAACAGTTCTCAAACAAATCTCAAATAGATCTCAAAGGTTACCTTAATTTCTTCTGTTCTTCTCCCTGGCCTGTGATTCGTCTAGTTTCCGCTGGATCGTCTCGATCAAAGGAAAAAGCATGTCTCAGACAAAGGAACAAACGAGACATTGATTTTCTTGAGGGGATTTTTCACACAGTTTTATTTATTTCTCAACACACCATTTTCTTACTGCGCGGTTCGGTTGTCGTCAGGAGGATTCCGGCTTCGATTTTCTCACATTCGGGCTATTTTCTTTTCTTCTGGGGATATCTTTTGTCCCTCCCACAGCGGGGCCCTGCCCGTTTACCGGCTACATTTTCGCAACCGATCTGCACACTTTCACTTCTAGGCACAGACTCATTTCTAAAAAACTAAGTTGTTGTTCTCTGCGGTGACGTAATTTCTCGTTCCCACGCGCAATATCGGGACAAAACCGACTGACTTTGATCTCTGACTCAAAGGTCACGTCAGGTTTCTAGATTTGTTTTGACTATTCCTGAATCAAACACTTCTCTGACTCATTTCTGAGTCCAGAAACAAATCCTATTTTTCGAATAACAAAACTAACTATTTGCTACTAGTTAATCTACCCGTTTGAAATACAGGGCCCGTCATAATATAACACATCATCTCCCCGCCCCTCAAAATAATAATAATAATAATAATAATAATAATAATAATAATAATAATAATAATAATAATAATAATAATAATAATAATAATAGAAATAAAAAAAATGGAAAAAATAAATAAATGAAAAAAAAATTTTTTTAAATAAAATAAAAATAGTATCTGCCTAGGCTGAGACTACACAAAATATTTGCATAGGGTCAAGTAGGATGAGAAGACCGAGGAGGGACAGCACAAACCAGACCTCCGCTTTAAGTGTAGAGACTGCTGGGACGTAGGGAAGGCTTATTGCCACCCTAATCCCAGAGAAGACCAATGGTCCTTACCAGGGAGAAATTAATGGTAAACGGCTGTTGTGATACTGAAAGTTTATTTGCAGTGGCTATCGAAACTATGTGGAGAATACTGGAAATCTGTGGAGACTTGTTGTCATTCAAACTCTAGGGAATACCACCGGTTGTCGGTGTGTAATCACTGATGACCTGTGTGAGAACTCCTAGTGAGTACATAATACTAATAATGATATGTGGAAAAGCATGTAAACTCTTTCAGTAAGTATATTTCGTGTGCTTATTTTAATGGATTACTTTAAATAAACGTCTTATATCATAACTCACTAGTCTATCACATCTGCTGCTGGGTATTTCTAACCACTTACGTGTAACCAGTTGAGAAGATCTTGTAGGACTCGCAAGTTTTACTAAGTCTTTAACTAATTTGTCGGTAGTTTTGTTTATGTGTTTAGTCGAAATATCTTGTTTCAGATCCCATTTTCAGATAAGTTTCAAGCTCTTGCCTAATGTCTGGGATTCTCATCAATAATCTGTTCACAAGAGTGACAATTGGCGTTTCTTTTGAGAAGCAGTTGAAGGTCTTACCGTTTCGACCAGGTTGCTTCCACCGATGAAATAGTGGTCTCTGCTTTCTGTGCGGTATTGGCCTTTATTTCAAACATGGAAGTTTTATTACATAGATTACAAGACTATTTCACTTTCGACTCATCTGTTCAAAAAATGTTTTTTCCAGGGTTCTCTGTCAAAATTTAAACATACACTTTGTTTTTGTTGGAAATAAAAGCTTTCTTCTAGAAATCCTCCAAAGAATACACTGTCTATTCAATTTTCATCGAGTTGGAGACACGTACATTTTCTTAAGATGCTGCCAGAGAAGTATGAGACTCTCTAATATCATGTGTGGATTGACCTTTTTCTTGCTGTATTATTTTTCTTTTGTTACTTGATGATAATTTAGATAGCCATCCACTTGGGGGCTGAGTTCTTGTTTGGTTGAATGACATAAATTTGTACATGATTTCTCTTATAGTGGATGAATATAGGTGTAATCTATCTCATAGCGTTTCCCAGACTAGTGAAAAATCAGCACCTTCGTCCCCGTGTAATCAGATGTTTGCTTACTTCTCGGTATTGTTGATTTGTAATGTACTACTTACCAATGAAAGTACCTTAGTTGGTTTCTCTTCTCTTGTCATATGTGTTGTCTCAGCAATTAACTAAGGATGTATCATTCGATTGGTCAGCTGAAATCGAAATACTCAACATTTATTATCTATTTAGCATCACATATTCAGAATGTGGTGCACATATTTTTGTACCAATCAAATTTTCAGTTTTGTAGAAATAAACTGCAATTAATAATTAATAATTTAGACTATATGTTTTTCATTTTCAGCCTTGTTTTATAGTGTTTTAAGATAATCATTTAGGATAGTAAAATAGTTTTGTCTGAAACCACGTGTGTACTGTGCGGCCATCTTGACGGAAGATGAAAAGGGAGTAGAAAAACAGGGGCATGTTTAATATTAACAGAATCAATTACGTAGAGGCAAGGATTGTTTAATTTAGGGGTAAGTAATTATGTATGTGCACATACCCCTCTGATAGGAAGTGATAATATATTAGATGACGGTCTCCCGTTGTCTTTGTAGCTGTAATTAATTCAAGTAATACAAAAAATGTTTTGCTATGTTGTTGTTATATCCTTACGTTAACGTACATTCTGGGTGGCAATACAAAAAAAAAAGAAACAGAAAAGACGTAACCGGTGCGCTTTCTCTGCACATAACGGAACAATTAAACGTTAACGTATAATCTAATCGAGCATGAAAAGTCAATTTCACCTAAAAGAGCCAGTTGAGGCATCGACCGTTTTAACCATTAAAAGTAAACGTATAATTGAATCGACAACGAAAAGTCAATTTTACCTTAAAATAGCCGAATAAAAAAAATCTTTTCTTGATCTGTAGGCCTTTGGAACTCCTTCCATGCTCCCCGTCTCCCCGACTGTACCGAAATCCAGAAATTTAAAACTCACGTGAGCAAGTATCTCCCTACACAGCTTGCAACTAAGGATGATCACCTTAACATTACTCCTATTTGTCAGTGGCCCCTTTATGTCTACAGTGGCAACTGGCTTTATTTGGGGTGAACTAAGTTTTTTAGCGCACTGCCAATGTTACGTGGATGATATACATTCCGTAATGCTGAGAATGTTTGCCAGTAAAGAGGCACACCTACCCGCTGAGAAGAAAATGCGGTGCTTCGCATGTCAGGACTGTTTATTCGCCAAAGTAGGGGACGGCTTCTCTGTGCAAATGTAAACTTTTGTAGTTGAAACTAATTAGCATATGTGGGGAACATCTGGGGAAGATCAAAATGGAAGGCGACGATTTGATTTTCAGAGAGCAGAGAGAATATCAATGGAAAACTGCTTTTGCCAGAGATTGAAATATGTTGTCTTTTGACACTTTTAAAAATGTCCTACGGTTTTAGAATGTAAAGTCTGTCGTCTGGTTTTAACTCGCATGTAACATCACGGTGATTTTGATCCTTTACAAAGTAAAATAAGTTGTTAAATATAACCAGTGATAAAAAGGTTGTTATCATGCGACAAGTATAATATAGTATGTAGTACTAGAAATAGAAAAATAAGATTGTTTATGTAAGAATAATTAAAGCGGGTATTTATGAGCTAATACAGCATAGTGTTCGAAGTATGCGCGAGATATGCTATTCTGCGTTTCTCTAATTTCTATGTGTCTGAAATAGTACGTTTCTCCGCGGTATACGTAAGCCCATGAAAATCGGTACTTGATGATGAAAAGTAAATCAAATAAGTAGTGTAATTTACCTTGCGTGATTTGGGAACAAACTTCTTTAAAAAAACGAAATCATATGATTTGAATATAATAGGAACTTTAATAGAATGTAATGAAGACTGAATAATAATATAAACGACTGTTAACGAACGGTTGTCGTATTGACTTCAAAGGTTGCTATGTGTTCGGTGAATGCCAATCTGGTAATAGGCTATTCTGTCAATTAAGAATATAAATACGTATTTAAAGAATCAAAACGACCTCTGCCAAAAAAAAGAAAGTGTGGATGAAGAGTCCACCCCTTATTTAGGTGTGAATTGTTGACTAACAAACAAACGATAGCAAGTGTAGAAAATATGAAATAATAGCGATTCTATAAAGGTATGTGTACTATGAAGAAGACTTCCCGGTGAACGTGGGTAACAGTGAGATTGACAATTCCCCCGATATTCTGTATGAATATGTCTCTTATGAGAAGTTGCTGAGTCGGATAAAATGTAAAAATTATAAAAAGCGAACGGAACAAACGAACATTTTCAGAATACACGCATCAAGAATTCGCCAGAATCAGATATGCAGCTTTTGGATAAAAATATATACTTGTCAATGAAATAGGATAACCATTACTTTACTTTATATATAAGACATATGAGTGCAAAAATATTACCTTTTAATTAAAAGCTGTTAATAGTATTAACTATCTGCCAGATCGTGATGACAGCTACATCGTAGCATGGCAGGTCAATTAAACAAAAGGTTAATAAGAATTCACCACATTTTATACTCTGGCTTGACGAGAACCGACAAATTAAGTTGTAAATGTGAAGTCATATAGAGTGTGTAATTAATACTAACCACACTAATTATACTAATATTAACTAATATAACTATTTAAAAAAATTTCATGTTACAATTGTATAACTCTAATTTTGAAATTAAAATAATTACCATTCAAGAAATGCTATTTACAAAGTTGCATTTCCAAAATTAATCGACAGTCAGATCATTTTGAATTCTTTAAATCAAATTATCATAAACTTTGAGATGATAAGCAGTGTGTATGTGTTTTCTATTTTCGAGAGATAAAACAGTTTTAAATTCAAAAAGTGGTTCAATAAAAATCACTCCAAAATTATTTCTAAAAATGCATACATGCTTTCTGTTATGTCACACATGTAAATAGAAAATAAAAATAAACAAATATATCACAGCGAATTTACTTTAGCCTCATGACAGAAAAAAGAATAGTTTTAAAATGAATGTCTCGTGTTAATAATAATAATAATAATAATAATAATAATAATAATAATAATAATAATAATAATAATAATAATAATAATAATAATGTTGTGGGGTACAAATTACCCCTATTGAAGAACTAATGGAAGCAACCATCTATAATAAACACCATGGTTGCAAAGACTCAAACAGAGGACATTCCCATTATGTGAGAGTCCTCGTACCACGTGTGGTATCTGTTCCGATGGATACTACACCCTATAGACCGGTGTTGTCTTGGCCTTCGGGGCATGATTCCGCCGGTCTATGGGTCTGTCCTGTGCAGTTCTAGGAGGTCCACCCTCCCAGGCTTTGCCTCTCCTCTTTGGGGAGGAGTAAGTTGATAGCTTACTGCCTGAGGCGCCCCTACCGGGGAATGCCGACGGGGCTGTCCAGGCAATTTTTAATGGCTAAAGCGCTCACGTTCTCGGGCGCTGGCTTTTCAAATCCCACTTTCCGACCTTGTGTCACATACTCCTATAGTGGGTAGGTGTTAAATATTGAGGACATTCCCATCATGTGAGAGTCCTCGTACCACGTGTGGTATCTGTTCCGATGGATACTACACCCTATAGACCGGTGTTGTCTTGGCCTTCGGGGCATGATTCCGCCGGTCTATGGGTCTGTCCTGTGCAGTTCTAGGAGGTCCACCCTCCCAGGCTTTGCCTCCCCTTTTTGGGGAGGAGTAAGTTTATAGCTTACTGCCTGAGGCGCCCCTACCGGGGAATGCCGACGGGGCTGCCCAGGCAATTTTTAATGGCTAAAGCGCTCACCTTCTCGGGCGCTGGCTTTTCAAATCCCACTTTCCGACCTTGTGTCACATACTCCTATAGTGGGTAGGTGTTAAATATAGAGGACATTCCTATTCATGTTTTACCGCATGGTAGGAATCCGGTTGCTACGATACACGCTACATGTCTACTCATATCATTTTGTAACCACAGTCTTAAATCTTCACGTCATTTATACGTATCTTAAAGTCTCTAAAAAGTTCTCAAATAAATCTCAAGGTTTACCTTATCTTCTGTTCTCTTCTTTGGCCTGTGATTCGTCTAGTCTTCGCTGGCTGTGTCGTCTTGATCGAAGGAAGAGGTCTGTCTCAGACAGAATGAACACACGAGACACGAATTTTTTGAAGGGAAATTTCACACAAGTTTCTTTATTCTCACACAATTTTCTTATCTCTTGGTTCGGTTGCTGTCAGGGGGATTCCGGTTTCGACTCTCTCATACTCCGGCTATTTTCCGGTTCCTTTTGGGATATCTTCTGCCCTCCCAGAACGGGGCCTTACCAGTTTGCCGGCTACATGCTCGCACCCTGTCTGAACGGTATCGCCTCTAAGCTCAGACTGATTCTAAAAAGCTAAGTTATTGTTTTCCGTGGTGACGCAATCATCATTCCCACGCACGAGATGGGGACAAAAACGACTCACTCTGATCTCTGACTCAAAGGTCACGTCAGGTGTCTAGATTTATTATGACTATTCTTGGATCAAACTCTTCTCTGACTCATTTTTGAGTCCAGAAACAAAACATATTTTTCAATAACAAAATTAGCTATTTGATACTAGTTAACCTACTGTGCCTTGCATAATGGGGCCCTACAGTATTGTAACACTCCTTCCTTCCCTATAAACAAAAAAAACAAAAAATCCCAAGATTTTCTCTTTTTTTTTTAAAAAAACCAACCCTTCCCTGGGACTGGTAAAAATCCGAGCCTGAGCACTCCTGGGTTGCCATCATTTCACCACTGCCGGAATTTCCTTCGGCACCACATGACAATGTTTCCGGGATGTGGGAGAGTTGGCTCCCTACGGTCGTTACCGGCTAAAAAAAGCCATCCCCTGTCATAAATCAACATCAGGCGTTTCTCGCCTATATCTCCTGCAAAATCTACCACATAAATTCGCTCTTGCTCACACACGTTCTCCGTGCTCGACCACCTCCCAAAAATTCCCGGTATGTTGCACTTTCGGGCCACCATCACTTTCTTAGATAACTTCAACAAACGGTCGGCACACAACCGATTAAAACTAACTGCGCGTTTTATTCTCGCAAAATAGGGGAACAAAAAAACAGAACAAAAAAAAACCTTCATTAACCTATTCTCTAATGGTCAGCCTCGAAGCTTACTGAAGGTACCGTCGCTATACTGCTTGCTATATATGGACCATACATTTCTGACACGCCCGTGCTCCCGTCGCGAATGACAGCGAACAAACACCCAGTTTCTAACTCCCAACCCCATCGGCGTGGCGTGGCACCCATCCCATGGCTCTAACTAAACGGCGTGACGAGGGTGAAATGTCGACACCACCGTTCCTGGAACACATCGGGTCACCAATCCAGGTCCATCATTTTCTTCCCTAAAATAAAATTAATTTGACTGAGGTACCCTCTCTTAAATATAAAGCTTAAATCTATTCCACTTCCATACACGGTCTACCGACGTGATTGGGGAGCAACCCTGGGTCACGAAAATTAATCACAACTTCAATATCGACCACCGTTATCGTGGCGCACCAATACGACTGACCTGTCGTCTAACCACCGGTTCGCAGTTTTAACGCGTGTAGAGTTCGAGCACCTTTGCCCATTCTTCTCCGAGCCAAAAACCCATGGCCGCCTTGTTTGCGAGAACCACGCGAGCGAACTTTATTCATCCCGCAGACCCAACTGGGCTGCACATGCTCTGTGCACAGGGATATTCTTCGAAATAACCTAATCGACCCCCGTCCGGGGTCTCCATCAACCGACCCAAACCTGCTATCAGTGCCCCCCAAACAACTCAAATACAAGATCACTTTAACCCTAACACTTTGCTGACCCACGTAACATTCAATTTAAGAACTGTTTTTTTTTTTAATTACATTTTTAAATTTCTCCATCCTCTAAATATGAAAATATCATTCACTCAAGCATTAGGAACCCGGAATCCCCCATGTAACAGACACATCAATACAAGAACACAAAAAAAATTCATTCCACCCAACAACAACAAAAAAATAAAACCGAAACCGACAGAACCAATGGAGAACATATCTCCACAATACAATACAACATAATTCAAAAGATAAAGGGAAAAGAGAACAGCGCCCGACACCATAACGGGTTGACATGTCGTCAAACTCCAACCCAGACACCATCAGATCACCCGCCGCTGTCGTCGTTATTTTCCTGCAACACTTTTTAGCAGTTTTCAAAACCCACGGGCGCTTTCTTTCTCTCTCTCTCTCTTCTCTGTCTATGCGCTCTCGCTTCTCCCTTCTTTTCTAACAAGCATATTCTGACCTCGCGCGCACATTTTTTTTTAAACAATCTCTTTTAACATTTCAATTCTTCTCTCTCTCTCTCTCTCTCTCTCTCTCTCTCTCTCTCTCTCTCTCTCTCTCTTTTTAAGACGCATATACATTCTAAAAACAAAAGATTTCGGCCACAGAGTGGCATATCAATCCCTTTCTTTCTATACTCTTTTTGTTTCTGTCTCTCTCTTTCTAATACATTCTTTCTTTCTTTTTTCTAAATACGCATATTCTGTCCTCGCGTGCACATGTCATTTCAGCACATCCACCCTTTTTAACATTTCCATTCTTCCTCTCTTTCTCTCTCTTTTGATTACATACTTCCCTCGTTTTTTTTTTCGTTTTTTCGCCCGTTATTGCTTTAACCTTTGTCCCCCACCAACACAAACCAGAAAAAAAATTACAGCAACAAATTCTTAAAACACAACACAAAAAAAAACATAATTACGGCAAATCGTCCTTTTTTTTTCTAACTAGAATGTTCTTTTCCTACAAAATCTTAACAATTGTTTTTGCGCGTGTGTGTGTGTGCGTGCATTCTTTTTTTTCTTTTTTTAACAAAATGTGTCTTTCTTTTTTTCTTTTTTTTTTGTGAATCTTAACAATTAACAAAATGTGTCTTTTTCTCTTTTTCTGCGTAATTTAATAATGGTCTGTGTATGTGTGCGTTCTTCTTTTTTTTCTTTCTCTAACAAAATGTGTCTTTTTTCTTTTCTTTTTTCTTTTCTTTTTTTCTGTGTCTTTTAATTAACTAAGTGTGTCTCTCTTTTGTGTATCTCAACAATTTTCCCCTCCGTGTCTCGTCCTTTTTTTTCTTCCTTTTTCTATTACTTGGACCACACGATGTGTTCGTACTTCATGACAGCACCAGATCGACATCGAACCGTTTCATGTTGGAAACGGCAGGTCACGGCTACCAAATCAACCCAAATGTAACGATACACGCGTACCTGTCTTACTTTTCATTTTACTCTATACGTTTCGTAACCACGGTCTTAAATCTTCACGTATCAATTTACGGCCCTTCAGGCCTTTTTAAAACCACGAATCTGTTCACGGCATCTCAAGCCTTTTTCAATTACGGCCTCTGTTCATTTATACGTATCTTAAAGTCTCTAAAAAGTTCTCAAATAAATCTCAAGGTTTACCTTATCTTCTGTTCTCTTCTTTGGCCTGTGATTCGTCTAGTCTTCGCTGGCTGTGTCGTCTTGATCGAAGGAAGAGGTCTGTCTCAGACAGAATGAACACACGAGACACGAATTTTTTGAAGGGAAATTTCACACAAGTTTCTTTATTCTCACACAATTTTCTTATCTCTTGGTTCGGTTGCTGTCAGGGGGATTCCGGTTTCGACTCTCTCATACTCCGGCTATTTTCCGGTTCCTTTTGGGATATCTTCTGCCCTCCCAGAACGGGGCCTTACCAGTTTGCCGGCTACATGCTCGCACCCGGTCTGAACGGTATCGCCTCTAAGCTCAGACTGATTCTAAAAAGCTAAGTTATTGTTTTCCGTGGTGACGCAATCATCATTCCCACGCACGAGATGGGGACAAAAACGACTCACTCTGATCTCTGACTCAAAGGTCACGTCAGGTGTCTAGATTTATTATGACTATTCTTGGATCAAACTCTTCTCTGACTCATTTCTGAGTCCAGAAACAAAACATATTTTTCAATAACAAAATTAGCTATTTGATACTAGTTAACCTACTGTGCCTTGCATAATGGGGCCCTACAGTATTGTAACACGGTCATCTCCTACCACATTTAGTGGCGTTACTGTATTGCTATGAATAAATACATTGTATATTTTAACCTGTCACAATTTGTGGTTGTTATCTTTGTGACCCCTAGCACGGGTCTACAAAAAATAATAATAATAATAATAATAATAATAATAATAATAATAATAATAATAATAATAATAATAATAATAATAATAATAATAATAATAATAATAATAATAATAATAATAATAATAATAATAATAATAATAATAATAATAATAATAAGGAAGAGCAACTATAAATGGCTTAAACAGATTGACGAGGCAATTTATTTTCCAATTCTAAAAAGGCTTGCCTGTTAAGAACAGCGGAAGGTTTAAGGTGAGGCTTGAATGTCTAAAGTCAAGGAAATTGACTTGATGTTAAAAAAAAGGAAATCTCCAACTAAAAACATCCATAAGTTGAGACTACTATAAAATAATAATAATAATAATAATAATAATAATAATAATAATAATAATAATAATAATAATAATAATAATAATAATAATTTCATGAAACAAAAGAGTTTAAACATATATTTCTGTATCCTTATGATCGGGGTATAATGAGATAAGCGAATGTTTAGGCTAGTGTAAAACTACTCACTTTAGCTAATAAAAAGGAGTGTATTAAAATGGAAAGAACGACGAGTAACAGAAAGAAAATAGTACGTAAATCTGAATATTTTGTTTGCTAAAGTAATGTTTTCTGAAATATCATTGCTAACCGAATAAATATATTTGTAGCAACGTATTTTTTGTTTTTTATCTAACGTCGCGAAAATGATATCTCTCGTCTCGTTTAAATTTGGTCATCTGAAAATATAATTATTTTATTTAAAACATGCGCTCCCCGGTCACGTACGTGGCTCAAGAAAAGTAAAGGATCCAAGAAACACTCTGCTCCCGCCATTTTACGTAATATAAGTATTTAAATTGTTTGCACAATCAAGGAGTATTACTTGTAGTTTTCTTCAAACATTAAATGTATAAAAAATAATGAATATTTAAATGTTCCCATTATTTGATGACTAAGTAAGAGCAGCAACGTACTTACGTGGAGACAAAGACTTTTTTAAGTGGGGATCATTACTAATATTTTCTATTAATATGGGTGGGACGTAATGGGTGAAAATTTCAGATTCATGGGAGTAGTATTTTTTTGTGTTCATTTATACATAAATAACACTAAAAAATCAAACATTTTGAAAATTTTGCAAAATTCGGAAGGTGCAAGCAAAAAATAGCCGTTAGGGCTCCACGGGACTCAAAATCCATCATTTTTCGGTGAAAAAGTAGTTTCATGCGACATTGCAGGTCCTAAAACATCCTCAAAAGCTATGAATGGATATAGATGGTTCAATCTGATATAGTATTTGACTTTAGGACCATTTTTAGGCTTCGAAAGCGTTTTTATGAATGTAAAATAGCCCAAAACTAGTGAAAAATAGCCCAAATTAGCCAAAATCCTCCATTAAGCAACCTAATTCGTTCTCAAGCCTCTACAATGGTTATGAATGGGTGTAGATAGTTTAAACCATTGTAGTGTCGAAACCATTGCATTGTATTATATGCAAGCAGTTTAATAACAATTATTTTATTTTGTTTTCAGTTCAGTTCAGTTTAGTTGAGAAGATAGGATGAGTGGAACAAAGTACCAATACGATGATTCGGATCTCACTTCGCTTGAAAACCTCCCAACTGTACATGAGTGCGTTTTGGCCATAGTTCATCATGCTCCAGTAGGTTTTCACCCTCCGCCAAATAACCACACCAGAAAATTACATCCTACAATGCCGTCGATCAAAAAAACATCCCAGTAGAAGGAAAATATTATTTTGTACATCTGGATTTGAGTTATAATTAACATATAAATTGAAATGACAAATAATAGAAATTAAATTTATACATAAAAACGAACATCAATGTTCATATTATTTTATATTTAAGAACGGACATCTTTGAGTGAATATACGTTTTTATAGTAACGTAACCTCTACCTAGCGTGACGCGACGACTATGCTAAACCCATGTTTATGGTAAAAAGAACTGATATTTGCTAGAGGGTAGCGGCGTAGGAGGAATGCTCATATGCAAGGTGAGTAACTTCTACTACGATCAGTATCTATTCTTTTTTTTATCAGTAAGTATAAGGTAAGTAACAACATTGAAAAAATAGTACGTAATGTTTTTTAAGTATGAGTTTAAAACAAAACAAAATTGTATAGTGTTGTTTGTTCTAAGAACCCATGGGAAGATCGTCGATGTTTGTTTATTATTCGTAATCTGAACACGTAACTTTCTGTGTTAATAAACCGTGTAATTGCTGATGAGCGTAGTAATTAATATGACGTGAGACACAAACGATAAAGTGACACGTAGTAGATTTTTACCTTATTTATTTAACGGTGTTTTGGATTGAAATATAAAGCCTTATCATTTAATAAGACACATAGGAAACATAATTATATACGTAGTTTCTGTCTAGGGATCTATGCTGGTAAAGAACATAGGGGAAACATCACTATATATATATATATATATATATATATATATATATATATATATAATGTGCTTAAGAAACCCATTTATGGCCTTAAGGATTATTAATACGGTAGATATAAATTTATTTTTATACAATAAAGGGAGCACTCGTTTCATATCTCTTTATAGCAAATGCATTCTCTACTTATGATTATAATAAATAAAACAGCTAGTAGAGACTGGAAACCATTACAATCCTTTCGGTAGTTCGAATAAAAAGGTGGTGATACACAAGAAGAGTTAAGTACAAAATGTAGTAATGAAGGTTTAGTTATAACGACAGAAACTAGTTTTCATCAATCTTCGTCTGATTATTTTTACTGAACATTAGAATTTATGGAATACTGAGTGGCAAAAGACAACCAGTTGAAAGGTGAACAATCACTCATGACTTTTTTCTGCAGAAATTTATTGAGGCTGCATGGATATTATACAAAGCTCACCTCAATTACAATTTCGAAAAAGTAATATGTCAATCAATACAGTAGTGAATGCCTGAGAGAATTCGTGTTTTATGTGTGCATATGTATATATATATATGTATATATATATATGTATATATATATAAGTATGTGTATATATATTTTTATATGTATGTATATATGTATATATATATATATATATATATATATATATATATATATATATATATATATATATATATATATAAGAAAAGTGAAAAATGCCTATATGTGTGCTTTTTTGGATCAATAAACAAATCCCGGTTTATTTGTTGCCAACATTTCAAATCTGGTTCTTTCTTTCACTGTCAGTTTACATTGCAAAGGTTATGCTGGTGTTCACAAACATTAATCCTGATAATAATTGAACATGAAAAACAAAATATTATTGCTTTCCTTGATTCACAGTAAGGATGTCAATTCAAATATTATCTCGACATTGTACGTCGTTATTTTTGTCATTTTTCTTGAATTTGCATCAGTATACAATTACACATTGTCATTTCTTACATTATATTTAAAGATGTTTGGCGATTCAGTCTACTGAATAAATTATTGATAACTGATTATCGTAAACACGTTTTGTTTAATTTCATTTTATCACATTACAATTTACATATCTGAAGAAAATAATGTGTTACAATCTTAAGCATTATTCAGAAGGCAAAGTAAATATGTTCTAGATAAAAATAAAGATTGCTTAATGTGTACTATTCTAATACTGCATATAAAGAAAGCATTCAACATGGTTTAATATCCATGTACTGATCTTTACGTTATACTGCATTCTCCCCACCACCACAGTAGATAAGTTTGCAATCTCAGCTGAAATCCAGATGTTTACATAACAATTTTGTAGTTCGTCTTATGACAGTGTACGTTGACTTCTAAACTAAGTACATAGTTCTGTGTAACAGTTGAAATGGGTAGTAGATAAGAAAGGTATCCGCGACGCATAGATATTTAATCGAGTATATAATGAAATACAGCCGACACGACAGAAGGCCAATAAAGTTACTAAATTATACGGCAACTAATTCATGTAAACATATTAAAAACAAAAGAATGGTCTTGTTAAATTTCACTCAGTTTTTTAAACTATTCGTGTTCCACTTGCATTGTTTTTATTTTATGTATTTTGTTCTTTATAGATATAAGTAATGCTTGAAAGTGCAATAATTGTGTAAAGATTTTGTAAATCGTTTGTTCAAAGAGAATTATTTAATATATCATATAAAATTCTGAAAATATATTATATTTAAACAGGAAAACAATAAAATAAGTTAAATATAATAATTTGTACTTTTTCGTAAATACATTTTATAAATGAAATATTATGTTAGATAAAACCAATAACGAGTTTATAATTTATAATAGAATTTAAAAAACAAAACAAAAGTATGTCTAAACTACAAACTACACTTAACATTATTAGCATAAGAATTAATCATTTATTTATTTTTAATAATATCTAGCATTGTATAATTTTAATTAATTTATAACATTCATTTTGACAAAACGTCAAATATTAAAATTTAAACGCTGTCAAATTTTTGACTGTAACAGGTTTAACAAATAAGCGATGCAAGATGAATTAATTTTCGGATGAACCGACATTATATTAATTGAACAAAAACTAATATTACAAATTATCTTTTCAATTCTTTTCAATTCATTACTATTGTTTTAATTGTTGAGACGAATATGAGTTTTGGTGAAACATACATTGAAATAATTGAGTTTAAATATTTTTAAAAGAGATTTTTAAGGTCGTGTATAAATATTAAAATGTCTATAATTAAAACAATATTTCAACATTTCAAGTTATTTTTCAAATTCTCAATTTTACAGTATATTTAATACAATAAATAGCTCAACAGTTGTAATTGTTTTTTTACGATCTTTTCAATTTTATTTTCTTTATTTCGCTTTTAAAATTTACATACGTTGTTGGCATTAATTTAGTATAGTTAACTTAGCAAAAATTTAAAAAAAATATAGACCAAATATATTTTACAAAACGCAATAAAGTTTAATTTTCTACGGACCTGTATGACTTTAAAGTGTGGAAACCGATTTTTAGATTTATAATCTCTGGATGTGTTATCATTTACTTAACTGAACACGAGTAAATGATAATACCGTTCGATTTTGTTTTATTTTCAGACTTAAAAGATAGTTAAACATGCTTAACTACCACTAGCCTTAAGTCAGGAGAGTTGCCAGTATGATTAGTGGTAAAGTAAGTAATTTTTAAAAACTATTTTTAAGGAATGAAACCCTAACACAAACATATGGTCGGCCATATTGGATTTTTTAGTGTCTCCAAAGGACAGGAATAGCAAAAGAATGTTATATTGAAATATAAAAAAAACTTTAATAGACTTTAAGAAAGTTAGAAGTATGTAGGAGGGTTGAAAAATAGATGTTATTTCACTTGGTGAAACTTATTTTTTCTATATTTTGTTTGGTTCCCTAATTTCTGTTAACCATACGACATGATTATCACGTTCTGTAATTAAACTTAATCGATTTAAATTGACATAGTATTTTACAGGAATTTAAATTAGTTGTATGAATAAAGAGCCCATGTGTGTGTTTTTAGTTTTATTTATTGGAATACACAAAATAAAATATTTTTATTAACACTCTCACATAAAATCTGTGTTTAAATCCTCTATTTATACATGAGTAGTAACAAGCAATAGCTCAACTGTTTCAATTGGTTTAAACAAGCTAGGATAACTAGTGGCGTTGGGTTCAATCTTTGGTTTGGCTGATCAATAACAATACGAGATATCAAATAACGTTATCAGTTTTAAATTCTCACAGCTTATCAAATATTAGCGCTGAATGTGAGTAGTACAGTTCAAATATGTAATCGTCGATCATTTCAGCTACAGTATAAATTGTTTCTCATTTATATATTTGATTCTTTCATAATCTTCGCCATATATGTTTTTTTCTTTTAATTGTCAACAAGATTATGAAAAGACCACAAGTAGTCGGACAGATGTATCATTACAATAGCACATACTTCTTATCAATGATTCTAAATATACCATACACTGGACAAGGCAAGTGAAACAAAGGCGGTAGCGCTTGATATATCCAAAACCTTTGATAATGGCTAGCATAAAGGTCTTCTCATAAAAATAAATGCATATGGTATTACTGGACGAATATTGAATATAATAATATCCATCTACCTATCCAACAGAAAAATACAGGTTGTCTCCAATAGCCGTTCATCCAAACAACATAACATAAATGCACGTATATCCAGGGATCGATCCGTCGATCTTTATTGGCTTTTGGGTTTTATAAACGACCTTCCTGATAACAGTGCGTCTTAGATGGGTATATTTGCTGACGACACCACGCTCTACTCTCGCCATGTGGGTAAAACAGACGCGCAGATATCCGAGGCAATGACTGAATCCTTAAAAAGTGACCTCCAGTGTAATGCTGCTAAGATTAAGCACCTTTTATTTCAACAACTACAATGAAACCTCTTCAACCATCAATAGCTATTGCAAATAACATTCTACTTCGGAGTTCAACGTTCAAATTCGGCCTAGCATTCACAGGTAACATGAATTTGAACAAATACATAGAAGACATTGTCAAGGCTTCTGTTAAGAAAGTGGGCTCCCTCTATCGTGCAAGAAAACTTCTCACACCTGACAGTACCCTATATATCTACAAAGTTACCATCCGCCCATGCATGGTGTATTGTTGTCGGATCTGGGCTGGTGCGTCATCAAATAGTATCTCCCTCTTAGACAAGGTCCAAAAAAGAGTCGCTAAGCTAATTGGTTTCTCACTATTCACCAAGCTCTAGCCCATGTCCCAACGCCGCAGTGTTTCATCTTTGTGCTTGTTTTTCAAGTACTTCAATGGAATGTGCTTCGATGAACTTGCTGCTCTGGTGCCCCTTCGACGTAAATACACTAGATCAACTCGACAATCAGCCAAATCCCATCCATTCTACTGTGGAGGTCCTCGGACCCCGAAAGGCCTTCTACTTCAATAGCGTTTTGCCTCGAACTATCGGCCTTTGGAACCCTTTCCCTGATCCACGTTTCCTCGACCCTACCTACATGCAGAAATTTTAAAACTAATATGAGCAAGGATCTTGCTTCATAGATCCCAATTTAGGATCCCTCCAAAAAACTCTGACCCTAATTCTCAGTAGCCCCTTAAGTCTACAGTGGCAACTTTCCTTGTTGGGGTGAATAAAGTTTTAAAAAATGAAATTAATACGTCTGTTCCCCTATATTTCAGAACAAGAAATAATCTATTTCTGAAGAAAAATAGAACTCTTTGCTCACTTCTCACTTCAAACTTGCAAAACGATCATTTTTCTTTTACAATTATGAACTAACAATCTTAAAGTAAACTATTTATAAGAAAGCTTCTTATTAGTTCTTCCCTTGCATAACTTATGATCAATTCATTGAAAGTGTGACATCTTATAAATGAACTACTGATATCCTCTCATTACAATAGATCGATAACTAATCAATTTTTCTAAAGTGTGAGTAGTGTGCAGCACATGACGATCCATCGTCTTCCTATCTTCATTAGATGATGTCACAAAGGAAACACTTGAAATATGAATACTAAATCATTGGAAATCAACACAAACAAACACACACACTCGACTTCATGTCGTTTTCTTTATATTTCTGCGTAATATCTACAGTCTCAATCTTTATCTCAGCGTTCCTTAACGACATCCCAGACTTAAGATACATTACACGTAACTAAGAATCTCTATAATCAATTTAAATACATTTATTTTAATCAATTTATGGTGTGGTTCATAACTCCAGGAAGTTTTGTTATTTCACTTTCATTTTTATTTCGCTTTTCACGGTTTTATTTTAAGAGTATTTTAAGATATATAAATCGAAATGCATTCTAATGGATTTCATTTAGTAATTACATTATCGTTTTAAATCGGATTTTTTGAAATTCGTTTAATTCTACACGACTCTGTTTTTGATTCCAATAACTATCATATAAATAAAAATATATTAGAAAAAGTTCTTAAGCTTCTCCATTTCAACCCAGTATAAGTCATGTTAAGCATCAGTCATAAAGACACGTTCTATATTAATAACAACATTTATTCACTCACCCTACTCAAAACTCACCTCTCCTTTGTACAAACCAGAAACAATTAATAAAATGCTATGATGTACATTTCCTTTTTTAATAGATATGTAAACATTCAATCAATTGTAAATGAGTTATAACAGTGTTCTTTTCAATTATTATTGCTTTTCTTATAATACAATATACGTTTACATTTCATTCATACAAATGTTCATGTCATATTTGTATCGGTTAGATAAAGAATAAATGTTGTCACAAAAATACTAATACATATAGCTGTTAATATAAACATAATTTTCAAAATTTCTTAACTATTTTATTCATTTCTTTAATTTCATGTTATTATTATCACTTATTATTAAGATTATTCTTGCCCATATTTGCTGAAACAATTAAGTATGCATACGTGTTTATTGAAGCGAGTCGGACCACGATCATCGTAATAACCAAGGCCTGTCAACTGAGTCGAGTTTTTCGGGTGATGTCATTGATATAGGGAGTATGAACCACTATCAATGTCGACCGGAAGTCCTCGAAACGCTAAACGCGTATACGTCTATCTGTAATCAGAGCAATCCGACTAAGTTCTATAGGATTATTCATTCATTTAAAAATCATTGTTAACTTCTTCCTACTATGGTGACTTTATTCCACTGCCAATTAGACGGCTACCCTCTTAAGGATCATTTGTTTACTTTGAAATCTTTTTTAACTTGTTTCTTTTTTTCAAATGTATTTCATTTTTTGTAGATATAAAGAACGAAAGAAAATCAGAGGAAATTACAAGATGGCCTTTAACGATTAAGGCATTGTATTGAAGTTCGAATTCCAAGTCTTAAAATAATAAATTAAAATTTTATTTTTGGATTAAAAATACACTTTTAGACTAATTAATAAGTGTTGTCCAAACCAAACAAGCGATATATTCGAACAATATATTGTAAATAAACTGTCCGTTATGAACCGCCCCGCCATTTATTATAATGTTTTACTCTATTGTAAATAAACTGGTCGTTTTAAAAAAAAACACAGTTTTATATATTTCAATAAATGTTCTAATTATTTTGAATTATTGATTTTGTGTTACTTTACTGAATTCGTAATCTTTCATGTTTTATTTACTTTAGTTAAAGAAAGAATTTTTTTTTTTTTCAGAAATGAGAACAACTCTTACCAAATTATTCAGCTAAAACTAATGATATTGAAATGTTCATATAAAGAATAAAACTGCCTAAGAATAGGGGTGGGCCTTCTTCTTGTGTTTACAAACCAATATATATTTCCATACAGTATATCTGATACTAATCTTTTCATTCGATGAAGATCAGAAAGAATGAAATTATTTAGAAAATGAATATTAAATCAGGCAGATTATTTTTTTAAGAAATATTTTCATGTTTTAAAAATTCAAACATTTATGACAACACCATTTTATTATTAAGTATAAATTTCACATTTGCTGTCTAACCTACGCCAATTACACGAAATAATACATTTGCACTAAAATTCACGATAAATTAATGGATTTCATATATTTTGTGATCGTTGATTAATGAATACTTAATATTTCATTATAAATGGTTGATTTTCTGAATTTTGATGAATCTTTGAGTGAAGAGAGGGTCAAAATTCCCATAGTTTAACTGTTTGACAGATCTCTTTTGTTGCTTAATAGCATTACGTCATTTTCCAGCGCTCTGACCTCTTTTACGATGGCCGTGTCGGACACACGTACGCTCACTTTTAGTGTGAATATTGGATCTTTAGTCATTTGAGAAATGTTCTAGCGTCATATTTCGTTATGATAACGCTATCGTTTCTCGTTGACACAAGAGAAATTTCAAGAACATTGCATTAGTCATACTATGGACAAATAGAGGGAAATCCTATGGAAAAACGGTGACTATACAAACAATATTACTGTGACAGTGAAACTTAAAATGTTGATAGGACTTTGGTTACTATTTAACATTTTCGTATAACTTTTCCGGTGATCATATATTGTTACATTCCTCATGAAGTCTACATTACACTACTTTATACATTTTCTTACTTTCTTTTTTATATCATTTTATCTTTCTTCTTTCATCCTTATTATCTCTTGGTTGTGTGGATTGTCACAGTGATACCGATGAAGAATATGAAATTGTCAAAGCCGTGTTACATTAAATCGATGTATTAAATCCACATACACTATAATAAAAGTCGGGAAGTTATCAACATCCCCCCCTCAATATGGGTAAATTATCAAAGTATCTTCAATGAATCTTTACCTTTTTTTGCATATGGGTTGATATGTGTTATGGTGTGATGTTGTCCGATCCTACTTCGTAAATAGACTGACTCTTCAAGACACTTTATATAGACGAACTATCGTGGCAGTTATTGGTGTTAGTCATAGCCACAGTATCGGACGCAGACTTTCTGTGACATACTATTCTGGTGTTCTGTAAATACACTCTTGTAAATAACCAGCGTGTTGTGGTAATTATTATCGGCACTACAAGGTTACAACAAAGAAAGAAGTACTTGATGCCTCCTTGTGAAACACTCAGCATTACCATGCGAGGATCAAGGTTATCCCATCAAGAGTAAGGAGTGACACCCTACTCTAGATCTCGGTGTAGTAGCCATTTAAAAATAAACTTGCGGGTCCTCCTCGACTACGGTTGGTCTAATTATTTTTTTAACCTATCATAAAATGATACATAGATGTGTTCGTAGGTAGGTAGGTAATAATGTAGGTAAGTAGTGACACGTGTATATAAACTGTACTGAAATATCATTAGCACTACCTACCTACCTAGGATATTACCTATATAGGGTACTTTCTAAACTTTGTGTACATTTCCGAACTTACTGTACTTTATAGGAATATAGCATTCAAGGAAATTATCCACAGTTAACATATAAAATATAGCATGTATAGGTTCGTAGGTAGTGAACATTTTTCCTTTAGTCCTCACATTCAACTTGATTTCTAGCAAATTGAAACCCATGAAGTGCTTTGCATTATTATTTAAACTGAAAATTATTAATTAATAATGAATTAAAACAAACAATGTTTGACTTATGAAATGAAATTCAAAACTTGGCAATTTGATCAGTTACTAGAAATAACATCCATATTTAAGTGTTTTTAAAACTTTGGCCGAATGGGAAAGCGGATTTTTATTTCATTTACCGTTTCCGATTCGTGTCTTATAAAGTAGACGTCGTGTTCAACTTACAAATTGAAATAATAGGAAAAACTAGTATATTTGCAAATCGTAAAAATTTTGTTTTTAAAAAGATTGGTCTTAAATAATGTTTTAACATCAAATTAAAATACTAAGTTTCACGTGAAATATTGCATCTCTCGAACTTTAATAATTTAGTCATAAAACATTTTAAAATGTTATAGTCTTTTTTATACTTTCGTGTTATGATGAAAAAAGAATACAAAATATAAATAAAACGTGAATAATTTTGTTTACTTGGTTTATCATTTATCTTTTTATCATTTTAAAATGTTGTAGTCTTTTTTATACTTTCATATTACTGTTGCATAGACGTCCCGGAATGGGCCGTGAAAGTTCTTGCTTAAACAACTGGTCACGGTCACCAAAACGAGATGGGTTGCATTACCATCCAAAAACCAGACATTTGTTACATTTTTAATGAAGTTATCGCCACGGCACCAATAGTCTCGTAAATGCTTCTCGAAATACGAAAACAATGCGAAAAGTCTAGAAGCGTTTTCAAACTGTTTTAACACATTTTAAGCCTTTAAGCTGACAGTCCTTTTAAACATTTTACATTAAACATTGTTCTCTTTTTTTACATGGTACTATTTAAACACTTCTCGTTAAGCACAATTCTTTTTAAAATATTGTTCTCCTTTTAACACGTAACAGGCTTTCTTATCACCTTCAAATTAAACATTCTTCATTTTAAACATCTTTTCTTTAAAACATGGTGCACTTTTTCTTTCCGTTTCAACTCTCTCAGTTTATCAGATTAACATCATATTAGGACCCGAAAACGTTCAATACAAAAAGTTAGCTCACAGTTTCTTTCGTCGTCCATTGGTCGTGATCGCCGTCTGTGCCGTCGGTTCTATTGTGTCTCTGGCCGTGATCGATTCCGGTGGTCTTCGTTCTGTGAACAAACTTTATTTTCGGCAGGAAACAAACCCCAGTAACAGTTTTTCTTTTCAGAGAGATATTCGATTCCTTTATTCGAAGTCTTGGTTGTGGAGGGGTTTTCATCCATTCGTCTGAATTCCATACTTCACTCATTCATACCTCGTGTGGGATGCGACGATGCACGGGGATCTTTGCTGGATCTCCTTCGAGATCAAGACCATACAACGAGCGACTACATCGTGGTCTTAACGCTATCACTTCCAAAGCGAACTCTTTTGGGGAATTTAATTCCCCTTTTTCATTTGAAGACTACATAGAGAATTCGACTGTTCGGCTCGCTTCCAAAACCCAGACTTATAAACTCTCAGCTTCTCACGAAGAAGTAGTGATGTCACAGATCCACACGGGCAACACTCATGCAAAAGCATTTCCTTCATTCATGTTTCTGACCCCTTAACCCGGTGCTCGTCAACGTTCGCTCTGACAGCACCTAACATTCCCGTGAGAACAGCACTGCACCCAGTTGTACGGGTTCAGCCGCACTTATTGACTCAACTGACCTCAGCCATAATTCACATTAGCTCACCTAATCGTTTATAAAGATATGGGGTCCCATCCATAATATAACATTACCATATGAAAAAGAATTGAAAATATAAATGAAACGTGAGTAATTTGGTTTACTTAGTTTATCATTATCTTTTTTTCATTTTCAAATGTTGTAGTCTTTTTTATACTTTCGTATTATGATATAAACAAGAATAGAAAGTATAAAGAAAACGTGAGTAATTTTGTTTACTTGGTTTATCGTTTATCTTTTTATCATTTTGAAACGTGTTGTTCGATGACGGAAAATTGATATTCTCTACAAAACTGCATTTAATTATTCACATAGAATGTTTATCAACAATTGTTGTAATTTAATAAACTAATAAATTATGAGTTTTAATTGACTTTAAAAACATTATAGATTATGAAACTTTGTGTTCGAAGTCTACTCTAAAGAACAAGATTAGAAACCAACAAATTAGAAATAATTTCCTGTTTTACTTTGGCCAGTTTCATAAATTAGATATGGACAGAATCATAGTTAACATATTTCTATGATGATGATGTGAGTCATATAGAGAAGACGTTGGTGTCAATATCTGTGCGATAACATTAGTTCAATTGTTCAACCAGAATTCGGAAATCGTTAAAGCGGGATTCCTTTTAGCTTTATTTACCTTGAGTAGTTTTTTTTTACAGTTTTGATCCGTCTGTCCACAAAATACTTGCGATGACATTACATGGTCAAAAAAATACTATTATTGAGCAAATTCTATGAATGCTTCAAGAGTATTGTGGTCAGTTCACTTGGTTTTATATTTGTTTGCTGAATATAAGGTTATTCTCTTTTTGTCATGGTCTTCTATTGAGTGCGCAGACACCGACATTATCAGCGAATCCTACTGCACAATCGACTTGCGGAAATATCTTGTGATACGTTGAGCTGCAATGTTAATCTCTGCAAGCAAAAGCTAACTGGAATTGTGTTAGCAGCAGGGATTCTCTATCCAATTGTATACACTTTTCTATCATAGGGATTTTGTGATGTGGTCCTTTGAGTTGGCCAGGCTTACCTGTTATCAAGCTTTTTTTTCATGCTGCATATTAATACAATTGAAGTGTTTCCAAGTGCACAAACGTGTGGTTGCTGGTCCTCCTTAGCTGGTTGACAGAGAGATACGGGGACTATGTTACACAAAAGAATCCAAGTACATATATAGTAATTTTTCAATTTTATTTTACCGTGTTCTCATAGGGATTTGTTTTCATTCCTAACTGTTCGGTATGAATAAATTAATTTGAAGCTGTTCTAGAGTCACTGCCACTTTGTAGAGAGTGCGGATATGTTAGTTTGACCTGTAATATTGAAACGGAAAGCTGATACCATTTATTGTAGTGCTTATCGTATGATAACAGTTTCATTTAGTTTGTGTTGTTTGCCATTATAAATAACCGTCACAGTCTGATTTTCCTGGTTAAATTCTTGGTAATATAGTGATCGGTAATCTATTCCTTGCATATATATTTTTGCACATTAATCTAAAAATGATATAAACTGTGTATACGATACGTATTTATTATATATGTGTAGGCAGGGATAAAAATAGGCAAGTTATAGTGAGTGTTTGTCTGTGATATTTTCTGTATGAGTAAGACAAGTAAAGGGAAATAATATGCTGATAGTAAGGAAAACAGTATGAACGATGACTTGAATTGTCATCCAAACAATAGATTTCTGTGAAATAGTTATTGAATCGCTTTAGATTTTGTTGATAATTGACCGAACTGTGAAGTCAAACTTTGTTTAGCTTTTGCAGCATTACTATCATTGTATTTCTTTCAATTCTGTATATTTCTAGCTGCCACCATATTTAGTTGTTATAAATTGTGTTAAAAGCAACAAGAAGAAATGTTGCTACCATGGGGTCTCATGTGGCTCTAGAGATGAGCCAATGAGAGACAGATTCTGACACAGGAATATATATATGGAATTTTTTTTCCGAAGATTTAAGTTGAAAGTAAATAAATTTTATTTATTTATTTTCGACTTTTTATGGTTTTAAAGATTTCTATAAGTAATTCTACGAATACAATGTTAAAAAAAATGTCTTTATATTTCGCGATTGATAACCAACGTTTTCTCGCGCTAATAGACATGATTTGCTTTTACTTTAACACGTCTGAATACCATCTTACCGGAGAAGATGTGGAGAAGAAATGCAATAAATATTTTACTATGAATATGGAGTTTTATTTCGAAAGTCTTAGTTTGAAATAAATAAATGTTATTTATTTATTTAAAATAACATGTTTTTTATGGTTTAGCATTTTTCTCTCTCTTTCTCTCTCTCTCTTTCTCTCTTTCTCTCTTTCTCTCTCTATATATATATATTATTTCATGTATCTACATATAATATTATATATATATTATAAGGAGATATATTATGTATCTATTTCAACAATGCTCAATGCGTGAGTAAAGCTAGATAGAAAGTATGAACATATGTGTATGGCAATTAAGATACACGGATGCGTCCGCGTTTCATCCACGTAGGTAATCGTCAGGCTAAAGTTGATAGAATTCGTGTTACTGGGTGTTTTTATATATCCACGTGGTTTCTGTCTGGCAGGGATTCTCTATACCAAAGATTCGATTGACCTTTACTAGACTTCTTCTTTCTTCTGTTTTATTATAGGTGTGACGCACTCATTTTGTGGATCATTCGAATTAACAGGATACCTTATTTTAAAATGTGTGTGCTTAAAATATTTTTTTATTATTATCGTTGCTATTTAGGATGTTGGCTTAGTTTATGTTTTATTTTTGTTATTCTTCATGCATTGTTATCCCGAAGTAAAGTTTATTCAGCGTTTTTCACTTTTACAGTTTAATATGTTTGTGGATCTTTAAAGTTTAGAATTTTAAACTTCTCATTAATACATGATCTACACTATTCGTCTAAATTTTTATTAACTATATCAAAAGATCAGCTAATTCAAAACATCAAACATACTCGATAGTGTCCAGTTTAGTTGTATAAATAATTTTAAGTGTCAAAGTATATTTATGTTTTACTTGTACATACTCGTTATTTATGTAGGCACATACTATTTAGTGACATATTGGATTTACTTGCAAATAGATAAAACTTATTATTAATTGAATAATGAAATGAAAAAAAAACATTTTTTGAACTGTAGAATTTCTAAGAGTTCCAGTGGCGAAGAAAGACGCAAGCCTAAATCCATAACTCATTTTAGATGATATAATTCTGAAAATGATTATTGTTTTTGCTTTTTGCTCCAGGAAATGAAGGAAAACTGACAGGAAACAAATAAGACTAAAAACAACAATAAAACTGAGTTTCGTTTTACTTCCAATCTGTCTTTTGCAATGAGGGAATCCTGTGCACATGATAGCTATAATCTGTTAATGCCTGAATCCTGCCTTTGGCATATTCTCACATTCTCCCAATGTTGCCACATTGCCTTATTTGAATTGCAGTCTCTTGTCAGAGTTAGCGCAACCTTCACGCTAATTAGTTGTAATCACTCAACAACAGCCTCAATCAACTACTGCAGTTCCTATACACATCTAATTGCTTTCGTACAGCGACACAAGTTGTTCGTTGTAATAATTCGATCGCATTCATTCCACAATAGAATCAATTGTCTTTCAACATTATTTATTTAACAAATACATAGACATTCTGAAGAAAATGCAAAAGTTGACAAAGCGTGAAACATAAAACAGAAAGAAAATCAGAAAGATATCAGTTTACTAATATTTTATATATTTTAATTACAAAATAACTTTGAATGTCACTTTGACAAAGTTTCCGTTAGAAAAATAGAAATGTTAGTTTACTTGTGTGTTTTGATCTATGTTATGTTTTATATATATGCGGTTTACCCACTTATCTATTTACTTGAATTTGTCTTATATATATATATATATATATATATATATATATATATATATATATATATATATATATATATATAATAATAATGGTAATAATCCAGGTAAAAAATATCCACAGGGTGGTAATCCAGAGAATGTTAACCGGGTTTATAAAAAGTGCTCAATATCAAAATAGGTTGAGATCGGATTCTAACTCTGCCTGATGAGATCTCAGTTCATAGTAACTGTTGATCGATAACGTCGACATGCCAGTGTCGCAGATTTTGTACATGTCTGTGTAAATAAAAAATATCATATATATAGATAGATAGATAGATAGATAGATAGATAGATAGATAGATATGTGTGTATATACAATTATTTTTATGAATAGATATTTATTATTCACAGTCATACATGTTTTATCTTCACTAACTATCATCAGTATGACTATATGTAACTGTACTTCCGGGCGAAGTTGTCGGGATTCTCCCTAACCGTCTATCGGATCAGTATTGATGAGTAAAGTAGAATCTCTCTGTGAACCCGCAGATTTCTCCGTAAACTTGAAACACTTTCAATGCTAGTCCAGATGTTTTGCCTGAATCTCCTAAATTAACACATTGGGATTCCCATACACCTGATACAGCAGTACTGCAAACCAAAGGAGCGTAATAACATCAAACAGACATCCAACATCAACAAGCACCGCCAAACCAATACCAGCAAAACCCGTCAGGACATTGTCCAGATTACCCCTTTCACAATCAACAAAGTCCAAGGAACTCGTTCTTACCCAGATACCATTACGTTAGAGAATTGAGAGGTGTAAAGTATAATTGACTTACTGTCATAAAATACACCAATATTTGAGATGCGAATTTCTTAATTCAAGCTAAAAGTTTTACGTGGATTATCTACTCATGGACTAGCAGCCAATGAGAATACCCAAAGAATAGACTTACATTTCTGAGAATAATGCAACATTCCAGCCGTAATATAAACCAGACGTTTAGTGTGTTTAGCAGTGTATTTGTTTGTAACTTAACTGGTTATACAGTTGACCACTGACTACTACATTCAATGATGTTCATTATATATCTTATAAAATACTGTTATAAAAATATTACACAACAAGCGAAAAAATAACGTGTACATTTTAGTATAACCATCATAAACGCACATAACAGAAAATATTACGAAGCAACAACAGCTCAACTTTTTGGCATGATCATCGGTAGCTCTAATTCAGTCTTTTTCAATATCTTTCTTCGGTCACTACTGTTAATCGAAAGCCTCTCTCAGAAATAAAAGCTGAGCACTCTCAAGGGTAACAAAAACAGACTGTACATCAGATTTAAAGCAAAGTTACAAATACGTTCGTCGAACCCTCTCGATTAGTCTTCTGTTTGCTACATGTTTTTCGGCACATAAATCTTTATTTTCCTTAATGACGTGACAGTTGCCAGTGGCCATGAAAATAAGGTAGCTGTTTGCAGATTCTAGGACTACTGTGTGAACAGGGTTCGCGCCTTCCGACCGCCTGAATTTGTTTACTTTCCTATACTTATGAGAGCAATTACAATGAAACGCTCGTGTCTGTAAGTTATAAATAATTTAATATTTATTTATAAATATTATTATAACAAGCTCCTGTAAAAAATAAAATCGAGAACTGTCGAGGATGTTAAAAATTAACTAGCTTTAAAGTTAAGTTCTGAATACGTTCGTCGAACCCTCTCGATTAGTATTGTGTCTGCTGACCACTTTTAGGCACATATAGATCTTTATTTTTCTTTAATCATGTTACAGTTGCTGGTGGCCGTGAAGATAGGGCGACTGCTTGCATATTCTAGGTTGATTCTGTGAACTTGGTACACACCTTACGTGTATCTGAAATTGTAACTTTCCTACACCGATGAGAGCAATAATCTTTAAACGCTAGTGTCTGTAGGTTATAAATAATTTTCATTTATTTAAAAATAGTATATATATGCATATATATATAAATAATTTTAATTTATTCATAGATATTGTATATATAATATATATATATATATATATATATATATATATATATATATATATATATATATATATATATATATCAGGTTGAAAAGAAAGTAATGTCGTATTTTTTACTTCATCCCTTTGCAGCCTCCTAGGTTGTACACAGTTCTAGATTTCTTGATAAATTGGTGTGTTAATATCTTGCTTTGCCTTTCAGATGTAGTAATTAGTTGGAAAATATTTAGTTTAACAGTCTCAGCCGTCAAAAGTGGGTATTAATGGGGAGCATCTGAGACGTTGTATGCTCTATGAATTCAAAATATGAAACTCAGCTGCAGACGCTACAAGGAATATTGAAACTGTTTATGGGATAAATGTTCTGAATAATCGAAAATGTCAATGGTGGTTTGCAAAGTTTCCTTCTGGAAGGTTTAACCTGTCATATCGGCGACATTCGGGAAGGCCAAAATCAATTGATAAAGACGCAATTAAAAGCCGTTGTGGAGGGCAATCCAAAGTTAATCAGCAGTGAATTAGCTCAACAACTCAATACGACCCATACCACAATTATTTCATACCTTCACAAGTTAAGAAAAGTTTCAAAACTGTGACTCTGGGTTCCCCACGATTTGACCGACGCTCAACGAAATCGAAGATTGACTGTTTGTTGACTGTTTTGTGACTGGTTCTTTACAAGAATACCCAACGCAAAAGGCAATCGTTAGACCGAAACCAAAGTCCACAGCCTATTCCAAAACTAGGACTACACACAAAGAAGGTTATGCTCTCTTTATGGTGGGGCATAAGAGGACTGATTCATTATGAGTTACTAGAGCATTATAAAACAATCACAGTAGTAAAATAATGTTCGCAGCTGGATGATCTAAGAATTGCTCTATCAAAATAACGACCAGCATTACTCAATAAGAAAGGTGTAGTGCTTCAAAATGATAACGCAAAATCTCACACAGCAAAACTACCACGAGAAAAGGTCATAGGTTTCAATTGGAAAGTGTTGCCTCATCCACCTTATTCACCTTACATTGCTCAATCTGACTACCATCTTTTTCGGATGTTGCAGATCACTTAAACAGTAAAAATTATGAAATTGACGACTAACTAAAAAATGACCTAAATTTGTTTTTCTCTAAAAAATCAGAGATTTTTCTTGAAGAAGGCTTCAACAATCTAGTTTATCGTTGGACAGAAGTCATAGCAAATGAAGAACAATTATTGTAAAGATTAAAAATGCCCTAATGTGAATGTTTTAGATGAAATAAATGTGTTGGACCAAAACGATATTACTTTCTTTCCAACCTGATATTGATATATATATATATATATATATATATATATATATATAATGGGTGGGTCGTTCATTTCAAAGCACTGCTGGGTTTGTTAATGAAATTAAAAATATAAGCCATTAACAATGCAATATTAATCTATTATGTTTTTATTATTTTAATCTTATTAATTATGGAATAAAATTCCATCATCAGAGATGACGAGTATTGTGTCATTTGTTTTCATAAAAAAACAAGAATAAACAAACTTCCATCATCAGAGATGACGAGTATTGTGTCATTTTTTTTTCATAACAAAAAACAAGAATAAACAAACTTATTTCTTTTGTTACTTGATAAACGTCTTTGGTGTGAAGTTTCTGCGCTGGTGTTGTTGGCGGTTATGAATTCAAATTCTGGTGTCGAACGAGGAAGAGCGCTGGCTTGCTCTTGTTGATAAAAATAATATGGGTGGGTCGTTCATTTCAAAGCATTGCTGGGTTTGTTAATAAAATTGAAAATATAAGCCATTAACTATGCAAGATTAATCTATTATTTTTATTTTTTTAATTTAATATTATTAATTTCGAAATAAAATTCGATCATCAGAGATGACCAGTAATGTGTCATTTTTTTTTCATAAAAAAAAAACAAGAATAAACAAACTTATTTCTTTGTTGTGATATTTCCGCGCTGGTGTTGTTGGCGGTTATGAATTTAAATTCTGGTGTCGAAGATATATATATATATATATATATATATATATATATATATATATATATATATATATATATATATATATATATATATATATATAGTAAATGCATGTTTAATATGTTCGTATATTTTGATAATCCCATTATGTATAACGACACTTAACCCATCATGAATTGCATTTCATTATCACTAACAGTTTTTCGGGGACACAAAATTGAACAAGGAGTTCCTGTAACAGTAGATATTCCTTGACATCATTATCCAAATTCACAATCATGTTTTAGTTTTGATAGTAAACGTGATCTTATTTCAGTGCATCCCAGAGATGTAAGGCCTTGCACAAATATTAGACACTAAAACAAATCTGGTAGAAAATTCGCTGAATTTTCACACCCTAATTCACTACATATGCAAATGTAAAATAATTTTCTGAATCGTTTTCTGTTCGATTGCTGACGTTTGTTTAAAAGTGAACTCATTACGTAAAAAATCTTTGTTAATAGTAAAATGGTTTTCTGAAAGGAAATATTTTCTAGAGTGTTTGGTAGTATTTACTTAGCATTCCAATAACTCCGAATTTTCCAAGCAAGGGGCGTATTTTCTCGGCTGACCATGTAGAAAAATCTATTTGAAAAGCTTCATCGTATTTTAGAAACTATGTTGCAGATGTAACCTCTTTTTCCCGGCTTTAACTAAATTCTTTAATTGAGTTTATTACATTATTTTGAAAAAAACAAAACAAATTAGTATTCCCTCCATCACTATTCCTCGAGAATTTTCCTAAAAGTCTTGAAAAATATTTTACTGTTTTTTTAAATTTACTCGGTGATGCGTTTTAAGCATGTCTTCATGACGCTGTTTCTCGAGTATTTTCATACATTACTACGCTTGTTTCCTGATGTGTTCAGATTTTATATAATAAATGTTGAATGCCCACTATATTTTTCTTTGGAAACTTGTTTAACTCTTTATTATTAATTTGTTGAAAATGTTGCTTATACCACATAATTACATTTTGCTAATACCGCATAAGTCAATAGCTTATGCTTGGCTCGTCACCAATATGTTGAATGTTACACCAACAGTCAATAACATAAATACAGTTGAACATAAATTTAGGAAATAAACTATATATCTTATTATTTTTGCTGTTATATTACACATCACACAACAAATAATATTTAAAGTCTTTTTTCTGACCCAGTTGGTCGTTGTTTAGGGATGTGTTCACTCAAAACATATTGAGTGCTCACTGGAAAACTTGTAGCAATTGATGAATGCTAAAAAGAACATTCATATTTGCCAAAAACGTATGTTGTAATAGCCAGTCTCATCGTATTTTCTTGTCGGGATAATATCCATTTCAGTATATTTACTGAGAATACTATTCTCTATCAAACAATTATATGCCTCGACGTTTCAACAATTTTTTACACCCACTGATGAGACTTATATTTAATTCTAATGTTTCCAAATGTTTGCACCCTTTCTGAAATGATTCACACTCATACGTATCATTTGATGATAAGTGTACATAATGAAACTTTAAATGTAAATTAATTTATTTTTACCTGTTTTCGATAATATCAAATGTTGTTGCTAATCCATGGAATTTTTGTAAGAAAAATCAGTAAAATATCCAAGTATTTTCCATAGGGCTTCATTCAAAATTCTGAAAACATCCCATAATATTATCTAGTAATAAATGTTCTATTGTAATATATCTTAAATATGTATTTAGTTTCAGTTCAATAAAACTGTAACAAAACAATAATATTTATTTCTTGAGAAAAAATATTTTTTCATATACAATCATTCTGATTTCGCATCATTTTTAATGAAATAATGAATAGTCAGTAAACTTTATTTAGCGATCAAATAGTATTTGTTTTATTGTTTTCTTTATGTTAAAAATACAAAACGTACTTTAAATGATATTTAAAACTATATGAAACAGACTGGGGGACATACTGACGAAAACCTAACGGTCGTATATGCAGATTCTATTATAAAATTTCATAGAATTTAAATAAAGTTTTTACATGAAGACGTCTAAAATTCTTTTTCGAACTTTAGTCTAACATAGTGATTGAGCTTTCTAAATCTTCTTGGACAAAGTATGGACTATTTAATTTAACCTAATAGGTTTAATTATGATACAAACGAACTCAGATGTTCTCAAATATCTTAGAGTAACCGTCTACAGATTACTGACTCCTTCTCTATTCTGTTTACTTTCAAGCGTTTTCCTTTTTCTTCTTCCGTTTTTTTTTTCTGTTCCTTTTTTTGTTCTTCGCTTAACTTTTTTTTCACTTCCTCTTATTTTTTCTTCGCTTAATTTTGTTTCACTTTCTCTTTTTTTTTTCTTCGCTTAACTTTTTTTTTCACTTCCTCTTTATTTTCTTCGCTTAACTTTTTTTTCACTTCCTCTTTATTTTCTTCGCTTAACTTTTTTTCACTTCCTCTTTTTTTTTCTTCGCTTAACTTTTTTTGTTCACTTCCTCTTTTTTTTACTTCGCTTAATTTTTTATTCACTTCCTCTTTTTTGTTCTTCGCTTAACTTTTTTTCTCGAACGTCTTCTTTTAATTTTGCTTTTATTTTTATTGGTTTTAACTTATTTTGTCTAACTTTTTGTGTTATTTTCTATATTTTGTATCTTTTGCACCCATGGAACTGGTTGTAACTAGCAGTATAACTATTGAATTGAATACTAATGAAGAAATTGTTTGTGGCAATTTGAAGGCACACTACTGAAGCATTCCATTGAAAGGATAAGATTCATGATGGGGAAATAGACGAGTTTGAAATGTTAGATCATAGTTCAATACGACTGTTAAGGTATTATATATTATGTTTAACAACCGCTACTATTTGAAAGTTTACATGATATTTGAAAGTTTACATGATATTTGATTCAAACAACTTATCTCTCTGAATGTATAACTTGCAGAAAACAAAAAAGAAAAATGTTTTTTGATGCGGAGAACATAATTTAAAGGAATGTGTCTGCCTCGAGTTAGAATTAAATGTATTTTACTTTTGTTTTTATGTTGTTGGCTTCATGCAGATTTATTGCAGAACCGAATTTATTGAAAATAGAACAGAGTTGTCTGGGGCAAATAATTCGAAATGTGTGGATGTCGATTATCAAACAGTATAAGTCATCAATTACCTTGATGGGTCGAAATGAAGGCGGTAAATATAACCATGAATCCAAAGTGATAATGCTAAATGCAAGGAAATAGTTCTTATCTAAAAACACAAATACATTTGAAAATGTGTTAATAAAAAGTTTTCAACCCGGTCTGGGGATGTATTTTACATGGTTTTAATCTAAACCATTAAAATATATTAATGTAAATGTATTCATATTCAATATTGTATATATGGATGCAACTAATGACAGCTGAATAAATTATTATAACAAAGGTAAGGATACTTTGCAAATGTAAGGATCCTGTTAAAACCAATTTCAAAGATAAAAAAAACAAAATACTCCTTGCGAACAGAAAATCAAAGATGTTTTTCTAAACAAAATAACACGATGCGACATTGTTGAACATATTATGCGACATTTTATTAAATAGGGGCCATTTTTTGATGATGATGATGTATATTTTAAATTTGTTGAGAATTATTAAGTCTATTCAATGAAAAAGTAGAGTCATTGATTGCTTGTCTATTTGTGACACGAATTTGTTTGAACGTATGCGTATTTCATTTGCTAAATTATAAGGATTCAAATGTTTGATTCAAAGCACGATAGAAGTGGTTGTTTTCCAAAACATTTACAGATCTGACACGCGCTGAATCAAGCGAATGCTATTTAAAGCGGCAATTAACAAATAGAGCATGGATATCCTGATCCGAGTCAACGAGTAGATTCTGCCTCTTTAACTCTTCTGTTATTATTCTTCCACATTGTCTGTCCATAAGTGATGGATGTTTTTGGTAGAATCCCGGCTTTAAATGATCAAATACGCTGAAACCTTGTATGAAAATAAAAAGGACGAATATGTGATCTTATAAAAAAAAACCTGATTGGGAAGCTTTCGCATATCTTATATATATATATATATATATATATATATAATAGATACACAAACGAAAAAATAACTTACTTTGAGTTTCCTCGCTTTTTATTCATAAGGAGATATTCACCAACGCCTTATTCCACCCCTTACAGTTTCTCTGAGACGTTGTTATTGCTCGCAGTAAACAGCCGTTTCTGATATAAAATAATCTGAGTCTGTTATCTCAGGTGTGTCTATACTGTCTGGCTTTGAAGCATAAACCTTTAACTTAAAGTATTTTGTAATACAAATTAAAAGCTGTGTCCGTTTATTATGTGTATCTTTCTTTTTAAAACTAAAGTTCTATCAACTTGTTTTGTTAGAGTCTTACCTAGACGGTTTACTTCAATGGAGACTAAATCTTCCAATGATGCAGTATCTTTTCTTCCGTCAAAATGCTGCAATTAGATACTCCTTCTATTGTATGCATCTACGATGGCGTTGTGCGTATCAAGAAGGTAAACAGGACGACGCGGTCAAGTATCAGCGAATCGCATACATGTGCTGTAAATAACGTATTAAGAAGCAGCAGTAACACCGACATTCGCGTCAGAACGCCTCTTAATCACATTCACTAGTATACTAACTGAAGTTTCCATTGCCCGAATTTCTTCTGCTAAATCTGAAGGTTCCATTCGTCTCCTGAAAAGCGCGTCCATTTCCTAAAGGTCCTGTTTCTTTTTATATTCCCGTTCAAGGTAAAGTTGAGTTTAACTCAGAACCACTTTTGTCCTCGGTTTACAGATCTTATTATTGTATTTATAGGATAGATAGAGAAGATGGAAATGATGTATCGGCTCGGTGATGTGCAGCAAATAGATTAATATAGAAATACGTAAAACGGAATTGAATCGCGACGAGACCTTGCTTTCTCAGATCAGTTGCTTCTTAACAGATCAAGAATCGAACCGGTTTAATTACATTGTTGGACACCTTGTTAAAAACTAGACACAAAGCATATACATTTTACTCAAGGGGTATCTAGTAGAAGCGACATTAGTAAAAAGAAGCAAGATTATTTATAATCCGGACAAGTCCATTATTGAATGAAAGGCAGGGGGTATAGGATGGTTCACCACAATCTCCCTTGCTATTAGAAATTTTAGTGGCTGTAAATTGAAATTAAACTTTATAGGCATATATATATATATATTCATATATATATATATATATATATATATGTATATATATATATATATAAATATATATATATATATATATATATATATATATACATATATATATATATATATATATATATATATATATATATATATATATATATATATATATATATATATATAATTAACTTGTTACAAATATCCAGGGGGTATGAATCCGAAGAAAGTTGAAACCGGGTTTATAAGAGTGCTCAATGAAAATTCAGAGCAAAATATATATTTTTTTTTTTTTTTTGTTGATGATTTTATTCCATTAATTGCGACAATATATATATATATATATATATATATATATATATATATATATATATATATATATATATATATATATATATTTCATGATTTTTTGGGGGAGTACAACAAGGGAATGTTAACGTTCATGATTGAAAGTTAATCAAGAAAAAAGCCAGTCGACCGCTTTCGCTCTCTCTTAATAAAAGATGTATCGAGGGATTTAAAAAAAAAGGCATTTAAAAAGGGGGCGATAAGAGAGAGAGTACAGAAAATAAAATATCGTTATGGTATATGTACAATGGAGGATGAATCTTAGAAACTGATCACATCTAGTCCCAATAGACATTCCCTTTGTTTACAAAGTGACGGGCGTTTAAGACGAACGTGGATCGTCTCCAAGATGTGTAGATGGTATAATGAGTGAGCATAACTGAGAATGGTGAAGGAGTCCATGCTGAAATTCCTAGTGCACGGTGGGTTTTTAAGTAAATGGTCTGTAATGGAAGACGCGTATGTGTTATTTCAAACGTCCGTTGACCGGAAGGTTCCATTCTTAATCTTCTCGGAATGTGCTGTTGGACTCTACTATCCAATCGTAACGTCGTCTTACCCACGTAGTCAGCACTGCAACTACATTTAAAATGATAAATTACATTATTTTTATGAGGGGGGTAGAACGTCTTTACGAGAGGACGCCAATAAAGGTTTTGTAGAAAACACAACACGCACATTCGAAGAAAAATAGCAATTTCCAACAGGTAAGCTGATTTGCCTGGCTAATTTCTCACTTACTGTTCTTAACCAAGGAAACGAATGTAAATCAAACATTTAGTTACCGTATTTGGTTTTATTTCGGAAAAGTATTTTTTCCCCATTTTGATGAGTGTCCTAATCATATCAATAGGATAGCCGTTATTGGACAAAGTATTAGTTATAGTTTTAATTCATTCGTTCAATTTTGATAACCCGTAGATACTTTGCCTAGACATTACATCGGTAAAACTGAATTCAACGGATGTAGTGGCAAATTTCATCAACTTCACGAATATGCTTTCAGGAATGGAAGGAGACGATATGGCTTCGATATAAAAAATCGGCACACATATATCGATTGTTTCTAAAATAGTGACACAGGTAAATAGGTTGCCAATATCGTAGGAACACATAAATTTATTAGCAACCTTAGAACTTGAATGTACTTCGCAAAATGAAACGAATTTTTTAAGCCGTATTTACTATAATACTTTAATACTGGCCGTAAAATATTAAAGATCCATTTTGTAACCTTCTGCTGTGATGACGCTACCATAGTGAGAATGGGCCTAACTGGGATATCCGCTTTGTGATTTTGGGGTAATCCATATAAACGTGGGCGGATGATCATCCTATTTTGCTTGAGCCAAAAACAGGCCGAGTATAAAATTTCCATTAGAATTTTCGCAAAAATAAAATCATTATTTCCTATCGGAACATACGACCAACATATGTCATCTACATGTACGAACTACACATAACCAATCTGTGAATTAATGTCTTTGTCTTGCTATTAAAATCTTCTTAAACATATAAAAGAGGATTTAATGTTGCCTACTGTAACAATGGTGGGGAAATGGGGGCTTCTAGCTTTAAAGCGTTCGGACTGTTTTGCATGTTGGGCATTTGTTTTTCAGTGAAAAATAATTGTCTTCGTAGTTAGATTTTTTTATATAGGTGGCATTCATTTGTATATGAGGAGAAAAACCGAATTACGGATGACAGGCAGTTGAATTTGAGACAGCTGAGAGAGAACTTCGGAGTTGAGAGTTGTCTGTGTTTGTTGTGGTGTTGTTGATGAGGAGTTCCCTTAATTTCATTATAGGATAGGCCTATTTCGGCGAAAAGTTGAGATTATAGAGTCAGGAATTGTAAAATTAAGCAAATATGTGATATCGCCTTTTAATGGAGAAGATTATGTAGTCGGGTGGATGGAGAAAGTGAAATTAGTGACTAAACTACAAAAAATGCAAGACTTTTTCTGCACGTAGATTCGTTTGATTTCAACCTTAAGATGAGTAATAAAGATAAGTTCGATGAGGAACAGATAGAAATGAAGCTAGTAAATGCGTTCACCTAAGGACGTTTTGAAGTATATGAAAAGCTAAAACGATTCAGGTGGACTGAAGAATCCGTATGTGTTTATGCCAATACAATCAAAGATTAGCTGGACTAGCAGGATATCTAAGGAGAGCACTGGATTATACAGTCAAACTTGCTTTCATTACAAGATTCCCAGACGACGTATCTGTGGCACTATAACAGTTGCCTCATGTAGAGATAACTGAGGTCAGCAAACTGATACCAACTACACGGCTTTTAGTCAGCAAAGGAATTCAAGAGACTGAGACAGTGGCAGCAAATGCGCAAAGTACTGCACTGGGAAAAAGTCTTTAAAGCAATAATTCAGTGTTGTAGTTGTCAATGACCGCACTTAATTAAAGAGTGTGAAGAGCTACCTAGACCCAGAGTAATGTGCTACACTTCTGTAGAATGTTGGTACATTGCAAGGTATTGTCCCCAGGCTCATGAAATTGAGTAAGGGGTGGCTTATGCCCCACTAGCTATCTGGCAACAGAATGAAGACGCAGTACTGGTCTTTTTCTAATGGTAGAAGTAGAAGTTAAAACTACAGTAAGAACGGCACTTGTTGATACCGGATGCACCACCACTTTACTAAATTTGAAACCTGTGGGTCGGTTTAGTAGGAGTCGAACTGTGAAAGCAGTTGATCGAAAATGTAAGGAAGATCGACAAGTAGAAATAAAAGTATGTAGAGTACGAGTAAACGTGGAAGCGATTATAATGGATCACATAAATGACAGGATCAACGTCATAATTGGAATGGCTGTAATCTGAGATTAGAGGTGTGACTATAAAAAACAATGAGGTGAAGTTTGGAGACGTACACTCTGCCGTAGCTACCGATCAGCCGAATGTTTGCAAAATCTAAGACAAAGAATTCGAACCAGATCTTGATGTAGAGAAATAGACAATGAGATTGAAATGGATGGAAGAGCTCGCAGTGTTACGAAACAATGTAAAGTATTACAAGAATTCCCTGGAGAGTGAAAGAAACTCATAGTTGCACAGGGAGAGGGGGGGAGATGGATAACGGACGACATTCTCTTACTATGAAATATGGCAGTGTTCTAGGACACCAAATGGAAAGTCAAGTCAGTGTTAGACTTCCGGGAATTGAACCGTTTTGTAGCGTGCCAAACCGGGAGCGACATAATAAATGTGTATGTCAAAATAATGAGAAAGTAGAAGCGGTTAGTAGGAGGAACTGCGATTGTTGACCTTAAGTCTGCCTACTTGCAGCTACACGTTGCAAAGTGACTATAGAAGTACCAGCTGGTCTGCTATAAAAGGAGAACTTACTACTTAATGTCGCACCAAAAATAATGGCCAGGGTTCTAAAAAAAGCGATAATCAAAATAAAATAAGAGAAAAAAGCTTCTGATTCGTACATGATAGTAGATGTGACAAAGCTATCGACAGGGGATGTTGTGGAACATCATTAATGGATTTCGGGCGAACAGCAAAGACGCCAGAATCGGTGGATGAGGGAGCAGCACTGGGCCTTGAGCTGATGAAAGGACACATGGATAAGCTGATGTTCAGACGGGTCAACGAGATCCCAGAAATAACAGGAGTTGTTATCTATCTGCAGCAAATTTTTGGGGGCACAATCCAGTTGCTGCATGGCTGTGATTTGCCTGCAGTTATACGAAAAGAAGAGTAAGTAAAGTAAACTGTGAACGCAGTGTCATGGCAAAACTGTCAAAATGATACACGGGATTATTGCTGATGCAGCAAATGAGGGCTCTGTTACTGTAGCTTAGCACATACGTGAAACAAAAATAAGAGTGGCATGGTGCGAAACAGAAACCATCGCAAATAGTGGATTATTTCGTGTTATAGTTGGAAACTCTTGCTAAAACATGCAATTTCCAGGCCGGGAATGTCGAAGAAAATATAACCAGTATATTGACAACTATATCTCGAGAAATCCTCAGTAACTTTTCAAGAAGCATACGAGATGGCAAGATCTCTTTAACAAGCCAGTAAACCGTCTGCGTGCTACAACCAGGAGACTATGGTTTCCGCTCTAATAATCTCTTCAGAAGAAAATATACGAGGCCGAAGGAATTTTTTTTTTTCGGGAATTTCCGTCATTCGCGTAGCTTTTGTCCGGTCTGTGACTGAAACTGCAAAAAGTGTTCGAAAAAGGACAAATCGGAAAAAAGTTAATAGATATTCCGTCTCGGCAGTGTTAACTGAAACTCTGCATCCCCTAGTCTCGCGTAACTAGGAAGAGAAAACGTATTACATGAACTAAGATTACAATAAATGGTTTCACTGGCAATGGCATGGTTAACTCAGGTAGCAGAGGGGCTTCTATTAACGACGATACTGAAAAGAATATTGAACCATCAAATAATTCCCAAACAAAAGCAATATCATTGAGCGAACCTAACATGTGTGCGAAAGTTGTTAAGGAAGCTAAAATTGATATCTCCCTTAAACAATAGTACATAATCTGACATTATAGTGGGAATAATTAAGAATTTATTTGTCGACATTATAATAGGAAAGACGTTCGATGCATATAAAACAAGGTAACATTCAAATTGGGCAGACCGGATTACGGGCTGCTTATCGAAGCAGTCACCAAAAATAATCGTTTTCTATCCATAAACGTTTCTCCTCCATTATTTTCTCATCTCTCTATGAACACTACTCCAATCCGCACCAACTGACGACGCCACACAATCGCTGATTGCAAATTCATAAGAATAGAGACCAAAAAGTTGTTGGAGGAAAATATAGTAGAACCCTGAATTTCATATTGGCGAACGCAGGTTCTAGTAATATCAGATGAAAACCAGAAAATAGAATGTTGAGCGATTATAGCAAAACCATTAACAGATTCACGGAACAAGACGCTTACTCTATAGCAATATATCTAAAATGGTTGATGAAATAGTCAGGTATGATATGTTTACTTCTCTTGATCTTAAATTAGCTTAGCAAAAACATCTTTATCAGTAACAAGAACTGTAAATATACACTATTCGAGGTAGTACTATTAAATTGTATCAGTTAATAATGGAGTTAGTGCGTTCTAAAGAAGCATTGCCAGTATTGTCGGCAGGGAAAAATATAATATACGTGTCTCTCTATAGAAAACGTTACTATCTGTACAAAACCCCAAAAGACCATGAGTACAATCTTCGAAATCGAAAACAAAAACATGAACTGACATTGAGAATTTCGAAAGTAATTAATTTTTTATAACTATGTCAGAAACGTCTCAATCTCAGTTTTTGTTTATGTTTTCCAGGCTAATGTTCATTTTTTAACGAGTAGGAGATGAGACAACTCTCTTATAAAAAAATCAGCAAGTCAACTAGTAGAACTTTCTAAAGCTAGTAAATACAGGAAGCACTTTGAGTTAGGAGAAAATAAAGAAATCAGAGTTGACCTATTATGCCCTATTGACTCATTATGTTACAACTGTTTGTTTTTCTTATGCGATGAATTAAATTATAATTTTTTTAATTAGCTGGCGTCATAGATATGCTGTATGTAAATCTGATTAAGCCTCGGAATGTTCTCCTGTTCAAGTAACCACCGTCGGTACACACAAGCGGAGTCACATGCCAGATATACGTATCTACAGTGATACTGGTTTCGCCCGCTTAACAACGATGGTACTTGTGAAATTAATATTACTAACATTGATAATAAATAACATAACATTCTGGGGATCTGCTTTTAACAGTGTGGGGTCTATGTTCGCGCCGGATCGTTCAAAGTTGGGCATGGACTTTCTCCGGTTAATCTACGTTTGCGGGCAACGCCGGGACACAGGTTATCTAGTTTTAAATAAACTCAAATACAATTTCACACAGTTAAAATAATAATTGTGATTAGCATTATATATTCAGTTTAATTTTTGCTAAGGGCATAAAAGAGGTTGGAAGCCCTTTGTGAAAATTTAGATACTTTCAATATGGTAAATCTTAACATAGATATTAGACATCAATTACTGAATATTCTGAAATTTCAATTTATTTTGAGTATTTTAAAGAGTTATAAGGAGCATAATATGGGCACAACACATATTTGAAAATTCAATATATAATTTGCATTGAATTTGATCCATAATGATAAGAAACCAATGAACTAAGATTCCCTGAATTTCAATTTCTTCTTAAGACACCATAAGCTTAGTCCTAAAATCTTTAACAGTTTTCCGAATATAAATCATGTAATGGATTCTTATCAAAATTGGAATAAAGATTCTAGATATAAGTTTTAGTATCATTATATTTTGATTTTAATATTCGTAAAGGGGACATAAAGTGGTGCCAGAATGTTCTGTTTGGGGAATTAATTTTACCTGTTTTGAGACGCGTATTTTTCTTAGTTACTATATTATTATTATTATTATTATTATTATTATTATTATTATTATTATTATTATTATTATTATTATTATTATTATTATTATTATTATTATTATTATTATTATTATTATTATTATTATTATTATTATTATTATTATTATTATTATTATTATTATTATTATTATTATTATTATTATTATTATTATTATTATTATTATTATTATTATTATTATTATTATTATTATTATTATTATTATTATTATTATTATTATTATTATTATTATTATTATTATTATTATTATTATTATTATTATTATTATTATTATTATTATTATTATTATTATTATTATTATTATTATTATTATTATTATTATTATTATTATTATTATTATTATTATTATTATTATTATTATTATTATTATTATTATTATTATTATTATTATTATTATTATTATTATTATTATTATTATTATTATTATTATTATTATTATTATTATTATTATTATTATTATTATTATTATTATTATTATTATTATTATTATTATTATTATTATTATTATTATTATTATTATTATTATTATTATTATTATTATTATTATTATTATTATTATTATTATTATTATTATTATTATTATTATTATTATTATTATTATTATTATTATTATTATTATTATTATTATTATTATTATTATTATTATTATTATTATTATTATTATTATTATTATTATTATTATTATTATTATTATTATTATTATTATTATTATTATTATTATTATTATTATTATTATTATTATTATTATTATTATTATTATTATTATTATTATTATTATTATTATTATTATTATTATTATTATTATTATTATTATTATTATTATTATTATTATTATTATTATTATTATTATTATTATTATTATTATTATTATTATTATTATTATTATTATTATTATTATTATTATTATTATTATTATTATTATTATTATTATTATTATTATTATTATTATTATTATTATTATTATTATTATTATTATTATTATTATTATTATTATTATTATTATTATTATTATTATTATTATTATTATTATTATTATTATTATTATTATTATTATTATTATTATTATTATTATTATTATTATTATTATTATTATTATTATTATTATTATTATTATTATTATTATTATTATTATTATTATTATTATTATTATTATTATTATTATTATTATTATTATTATTATTATTATTATTATTATTATTATTATTATTATTATTATTATTATTATTATTATTATTATTATTATTATTATTATTATTATTGTTGTTGTTGTTGTTGTTGTTGTTGTTGTTGTTGTTGTTGTTGTTGTTGTTGTTGTTGTTGTTGTTGTTGTTGTTGTTGTTGTTGTTGTTGTTGTTGTTGTTGTTGTTGTTGTTGTTGTTGTTGTTGTTGTTGTTATTATTATTATTATTATTATTTTTATTATTATTATTATTATTATTATTATTTTTTTTTTTTTTTGTAGTCATGAGGATTTCTCACACAGGTTATCATCAGTGATTGCTCATCGACGAATACCAGTGGTATTTCCTGGAGTCTGAGTGACAACAAGCCTCCCTCGACTTCCAGTATTATTCACCTCTTTTCGATAGCCACCGCAAATAACCTTGCGGCATCGATACAGCTGCTTACCATTGATTTTTAGCTGGTAAGGACCATTGGTTTTCTCTGGGATTTGGGTGGCAATAAGCCTCCCCAATGTCCCAGCACTCTCCGCACTCTTCCAGTGGAGGTCTGGTGTGTGCTGTCCCTCCTCGGTCTTTTCAGCCTCCTCGACCCTCTATACATATGTTGTCTGGTGTCAGCCTAGACCAGCTCATTTTTTAAAATTACTTTACTCATTTATTTTATTTTTTCTTGGGGAGGGGAGAAGGGGTAAAGGGAAGGGGAATAACTTATAGTGTTTCTTACAATTTATATTTATTGCTTTATTTTTGTGTTGTGTCAGCTGAAACCGGTGTAATTTATTGGCGGGGGGAGCTTATGAAGTGATGTTTTTTAAGTTTCTGTTCCTTGGTTCGTGATGTGGTGTTTTCCCTGTGGTTTTGTTTTCTTTCCTGTTGTAAATTCTATGTGACTGGTTACCCTTCGTAGATTGCAGATATTTTGATCATTGTCGTCCTTTGTATGGTTTCGATGGTCCCTTTGATTCTAATTTCTCCCAGTTTTTTCTCCAAGTTTTTTTGGATAGTTTCTAGTACTCTTACGATTATTGGTATCATACTGACTTTCTTCATACTGAGGGCTTAAGTGCTTAAATAAAGATTGATTAAGACGTCTTGCTGCAACATTTAGTGTAATTATATTGTCAAAGCGACTTCAATTGTCAGTCGCTTAGAGACTAAAAATAAACACTTGTGTGCTACGTCCATTACTTAAAAACGCAGCTTTTTAGAAAACAGAATGACCAATTCACATTTCATTGCACATCAATGTGTGTTCTGAAACTAAGCATGAAAAGTCCGAAAATGTTGTTTTAGATAAGCTTAAATCCAATGCTCTAACTTATAACGTAGAACCCTACTATCAATTATTTTTGCACCAATTAACGTCTTGATTTCAACATTCCAGACATTAAAATCCACTCACAGGAGACAAAACCGGACTTATTCTTTCCGTATGAAACTGCCATCAGTCAGTCAGCTTCTACCGATAATTTTTTCATTAAAGATTATTTGAGTATGACATCAAAATCCAAACCTCAATATTTAAATTGTAAAATAATGTGTGCATACATTAAGGACAGCTTCCCACGTGGTAGGGATATCTTCAAATAAGACTCTAAATTGCCATATACGTGTTTCCGTCTAGCACACCCTCAAAGCACCGCATTCAGATGTGACCTCTATCGTCCCCACGAAGTTACTATCTTTGAGAGTATCTCTGAGAAAATTGACCATTTCTTGTCTGTTTACCCTTCTGTCTTTGATCACTTTAATGTTCACAGTGTTGAATAGCTAGTCACTTCTAACAAGACTGTTTTTCCATTTATTATGTGCGGCTTGGTGCTTGACTGAGCTACAATCATTGAAATCCCTCTGATAAACATTCACAATAAAAGCTTATCTCGCTACAATTATTGTAAATAATGTTGCTTTCTTCCTCTGTGTACCTAAAATTAAACGGAACTTCCATGAGCAAAGTGTATTTCCAAAGACTACCCATCCGTGGAACACAGTACCAGGGATGAGTCCTAGCTGATTACAACATGGTTAATTTCAAGTCCAATGTTAATACATTCATGTTGAGCTGTCCTCTTAAAGAATTAAATTATGCCCAGTTTGAACCATCGTTACCAATTCTAAGAGTGTTGTCTCATCGTCCATCTAACAAAGTTATTAACCCTTGTGCTCGACCTGGTAGTACATAAGAAAGCCAATTCAATGTGTTCTTTTGCTAAACCGGTCGAGCGTGGAAGAACGGAATGGACTAGCGATTATAGGGAATTAATTAAATCGAGTAAATGGCAATGGTATCCTGATATCCGATTAGTACCGCTAAAAACATAATATTATATGAAGGGAAAAGTGTACACAGAGAAATGGTTTTAACGCTGTTCGCTTTTAAAGAAAAATAAATTGATGTAAGAGTCAGATAATGTTCGATAAAAGTAATATATATTAATCTGTTAATCCCGTAATTGAGAATGTAAAAGCTGTGTTTCTAATGAATAAAAATACTGTGCTCTACTTGGATATTTAACTTATTTAAAATCGACAGAGCATTTATGGTAAGTAACTGAATGTACGCGGCGACGACCGGCAATCAATGTGTTTACTGAATTTATATATTTAAAAAATTGATATACAAAATGTATTAAAAATAAGTAAAGATGGATATATATTGATCTTTATATACGGATGATATGAGTAACTTTTCAAGAATACATGATGCAATTATTTCGAAGGTCATCGTGTATCAATATGCTAACTCTATGACTGGATTTCCATGGATAGGAACTTAATTCCTTGCCTTTAAAAGCTAATGTTTGGAATTTGAATAAAGTGAAATTTTATTAATTTAATAAGAAATGGTTATTAGATAGATATGATACACACTATGAAAATAGCATATATCGATAATGTCCTCTGCAATAGTCTTGAAAGATTGCATCATGGATGAACGTATAATGCAATAGTTTGAAAAACTTAAACTAAGCATATTCGTGTAAAGATCTGTAATTTTCATTAATAACTGAAACTGTAACATCATAGCATGATGTTTGTTCAGGCAGCCATTGGAATCAAGTAGTGTTCACCTGTGGAGGGGAGAAACTAAATTGCTTGCATCACAACTAAACAAGAAAATCATTACATCTGTACATTTAAGCTAATTAATAAGTTAATATTATTTACTCTAAGACTAAATCATCACTGATGTTGATATTTCTTTATTAGGCGTACTGTTTGAAAGTTAGAAAAATAAAGATATAGAACAAACTATTAAATAAACCTAAAATGATAATTCATCTTGCTATGTTAATAGCGTTAGCGTTGCCGTCCTCAGTCTACTGTCGGTGCCTCATAACTGTGATACACGGTGCTATTCACGCTAGATCAATGCTAGCAATAATAGTTAAACAATTTGCCAGAATGTTTAATTCCATTCTAACAGAATTATTTGCTCATAGATGGCCTTACACCAGACTTGAAGAAATATTATTAATCAACAGAAAAATACAGCATTGCATCATATTTTGAAAATCAATTTTGTTTTCTGCGCATATATTCATAGCTAAAAGAATAAACATGAGTGACTTTCAATGATTTCTTTTTTCTGCATGATCCAACAAATATAATCACGATATTTGATACTTATACCTAGTGAAAACATAGCATTTTTGTTTTATTTTAAATTGATATGGACAATGGAATGTGACTGCAGTGGAAATATTAATGTTAATATATGCAATAATGATTTACTCTGCCTATTGCTGATGTCACCGAGTTACGATTCCGCTCTGTAGGATATAAATTATACATGAAGGTTGTGGGGGGAGGAGGAGCCTCTTCTGAATCATTATTCAAGTTGTGCCTTGTTGGTCGCAACAGTCTTCATTAAGCTGGAAATATTTTCCTGGACAAAAATAAAGCATTATATGTTTATTTTTAAATGGCTAGTGCTTACGAATTATTTCTGTATAAAATAGGCATTTGTAGGAAAATATTCAGTTGCAGGCATAAATTCAATCTGTGTAGAGCACAATTGACATAATGGATACCAATAAAGATTATGGAAGAGTCAAGTCGAAATTACATCCCATCATGCCTAGTGTGCCCACTTATACACTCATCATGGCCGTCACTCGAATCGAGTGTGCGGTTCCCCAGGACTTCTGATGATGCTGGTGTCTCTGGAGACGCCTGGGTGTGGATTTTTTTAACATGGATAGGTTGCTGCACAAACAACAGACCCATCATCTTGGCCAGGCAGGTTTATGTTCAGTGGCACGGAGACCGAGAATACTGAACCCCCTGCCTGGTTGCAACCCTTCATCCGCCATCGCAGCCTGACATACAGACTACTCCGCCGTTGAGGGCACACACAGCACCTGGTATTCCCAAATGGTCACCCATTTAGTACCGGCCAGGCTCGACGTCGCTTAACTTCGGTGATCTAACGGGAACCGGTGTGTCAACGTGATTGTGCCGTATATTTATACACTAATAACACGAGAAAAGTAATGACCATTACTCACCACAGAAGGAATAATACAGAAAGGGTTAACAGTAGTGGTTGCGTTTTTACATTACATAACCCTAAACTCATTCATTGCGCGTCAATTGTTTTATTGCAATCCGTAATTGGTGAATTATAATGGGGGAATTTCACGTGAAAGTGATTCTAGAGCAAAAACTAAAACAAATCTCCTGAAATCGTGTAAGCAAACCTTAACACTAGATATTTCGGGTCAGTCGCATAGAATGTTTTACAATAGATCAATATCAATAAAAAGTACTTAATCAAGGTAAAACAGAATCCGACTACCAGTGACTTTTGCTGTATGAATCATGAAGTAATTTCTGAGGAAGTGTGTGTCAATAGAAGAGATTTTCTACAAACATACTTATTGATATACGCATTGAATAAACTAAACTGATGTTTATAGGACATAGTTGTAGCTTGTTTATGAAGACAGTTTCTTGCTTCATTATAGGTTTCATAGGAAAGGTCAGTTTCACAAATTACTACATACCAAATATAACACCTATTAGCTAGAAATTATTTACTTCAATTGAATACCATGTGTATGTGTGTATTCACAGAAATACAAATACCCCGATACGTTTTTCACTCTTGCTAGTTGTCAAAATATCACTGTCAGATTTTTCAATCTCGATTCAACTCTCAAATAACATGTCATATCTATCAAAGTATCTACTGGTGTTACTAATCTTTCATTTTGATCAAATTTATACAATGGCCAACTATTAAAACCTCATTAATTAATATCATACGTTTAAGATGTTATTTAATAGCTGAATACGTTACATAGACACTAACTATTCCATGATTACAATATATTTGCACTGCCTAAAATCGATGGGTCACATTCAGACTCCCTTTTTAAGATTGGTGTAGTACATATACATCCGGCCATGTACTGAACATGCGTATTTTGCAAAACCCATTAACTTTCTACATTATGTGGGATACATTAAACTATAATAAACTTACTTTTAAAAACAAGATAGACATCATCGTGATCATCATCATCAACCGGTTTATTTGTTGAATCAGACCACAATTAACCCTTTGATGAGGGTGAGGCCTGATTGTATCGTCACGATCTAAGTCTTCATCTCCATTCTTGTATTTGGTGAGGCCCGGAGGAATCCATACACAAGGCTCTCCTACCACGTTTGATGACGTCCTCTCAAGAAAACTTGGGTCTGCCAGAGGTTGTCTTCTCTGCTGTCGGCCTTTAGCAATTCAGCAATTGCTGCACTCAATGTGCCCAAACCAATACAGTTCGTTTTTCTACATGAATTCTGCGAGGCTTTCCAAGTTGACCTGCGCGAGTAGAAACCTGAATGATATACGTTATTCAGGCGTCACCAAACAGATCCAACTATGTCATAGTCTTGTAATTACGACAGCACAATAATTTATTTGTGGGAAGAAAAAGCGGTTGATAACGTCGAAACATCGAAATTAATTAGATAATCTGAACATTATGTATACAAAGATTATATAGACTATTTACATTAAGAAATATCTTGATAAATTTTACGAAATCAGGTTCGAATTTCCTATCTATGTTCGATATTCAATATGTAAAACTTTTGGACTTGCAATACGAATATAATTTTTCAATTGTTTTACTGCAAATACACAGGCAAGGGGAAAATATTTTACAAGATTAAAAAAATATATATTTTGCATAAGACTGCCCCCCCCCTTGGATTTATATGACAGTGAAACGGGTTAGCAAATCAACAGTCGTCTAGTGATTCTAACTGATCTTTCCACAAACGCACACTTAACCTTGTACAAAACTTGTACAAATTTAATACTGATAAGAACTATGTAATTTAAATCACCAATTTGCTGTAATCGTGTTCCGTAATAAACAAGAGAATATTACATCTGCCAAGTTTAATAATAACCAAGAATGAGATGGATAATATTTCCAGTGATGGTGATTTATTAATATGTTTCCATATGTATTTATCTTCAGTATCTTTTCGATAAAGACTTGTTCAATTAAGGAAAGATGTTCGAGATTATATACGATGTATATCGAGTAAATTACATAGTATAAATATTTATTTTACGGTGAACCGATCAAGTATTATAGTTTTATCTTGCCTTCTCAATTGTCGTTATTCATAGCTGCAACAAACATATCCAGTAACTTAATGCATTAACAAAATGTGGCACTTATCGCATGAGCTTCGATCAAAATGTCGATTATCATTACGGTAAATTGAAGTATACTGTGATCCTCACTAGTAGATGAATTTCAATATAAATATGCAAAAAAGATATAACTATCTCCAGTAGCAAAACATCAGCAGCTTAGCATCCGCACACCTGTGTGATTGCTGCAGTGATGATCGTACAACATACACTATGCAAGCACTCAGATTACATGAAGAACACTAAATCACCTTTCACTAGAAGACTTTTAGTTAAAGAAAAGAGATGTGTCCCCTTGATTAAGCTGATGAGAATTACGCAGCCCCTTTCAACAGGTATGATAACATAGATATCAATTAACCTCTAAATACAGTGAAACAACCTATAGTTCCACTATAGAGATCACTAAAGACATTTTAATATTGGACATTGCATATCAACATATATTATTAAACCTCCTCCACACCACAAATCATGTATTGCTGAGAAATAACAGAGAAAGGCATCGAGGAGCATGATTGATGTGCATCAAATTGAAATATGAAGCTACAATGAATATAGACCAAAGTTTTAAAATCAGAATACATGACACCAAGAAGCAGCTAGGGTGAGAAACAACACAAAAGCGTGACAAATAAAAAAAATCGTGATGTGTTATCTATACACGCAACCTTTCTAAATTCTATTTTTGTATTATTTAATTTAGTATATTCAAAGTAAAACCATTTTAATTGTAAGAACTAATGCAAAGGGCCAACCAGATAGATTGAAACTAGAATATAACATCGACAAATCTAAGATATTCGATAAAGGAAGATTTTATTTTGTAGGGAAGCACTCGTAAACGAAGGGGGTATTCTCAGACATATACTAAGGCCCCAGTTTTATAGCCTCAATACAACATGACGTACATAGAAATCCACAAGACTTTCCACCAGGTCTGTTATATGTAGAGAAAATAATCAGCACTCCAAATCACTAAACCGGTGTGTTAGTTATGAGGGAAGATATGCCAGAACGTTTTAAAATGGCTCACACTACTAGTAATATAATAAAACTTACAAATGACGAAATATGGTGAATATGTGCAGCTTAATAGCATATAGTAATCAACTGTCCTGTGTCAATCTATTTTCAAGAAAACATGTTTAAATTATAGAATAGGATGTCAGAATTGGTGCTAAAAATACACCTTTTATCTACTGGCTTAAGTAAAAGCAGATGGAACACTCACATACACAGTTTATTTACAGTCACACAATTGTAATTCACACAGGCACAGTATGTAACGATTCCGTGGTTTCCCAAGACAGCAGTGATTTATGCATTGAATAGACACCGCTTTTTCCATTGCAGGTAATGAGATGGTAATATCGTATCAAATTTTCTCTTCATGGATCCCTGGTTAGTAGTGATGGCTGCAATAGTGGCTCAGTCTTCCCGATCAGCAACCAGTTACTGCCGCTCTGATGCGTGTGCACTTTGTCCTGGGCTTATATCTCTGGTGTTGCTTGATGTGGCGTCGCCGAAATTTGAGCCGTACTCACTGCACTAGTGAAGTTAACCCGCTTGAAAAAACCCGGTGGAATCGACGTCTTCGTCGACTGAGCAGGATCCCACCTCCTTGTGCTTGTTTAATCTGAGAATACAGTCCGGTGTCGTCAGTGGCGGCTTACCAACGAAGGGAACAATGGTACGTGTGAAAAACGGTAAATCAAACAAAGTCACATTGTTCTAACACAACAATATGCTTGATTTTAGTTTAAAGATAAGAATATATATGTTTCCTCAGAAAATGGTATGTACAAGAATTCAACGTATTTCGTCTGAATCCGGAACGAAAAACAATTAAGCACCGTGTTTGGTTCTGATGCATCTTGGCGATTTTTTACTTCGACCATGCAACTCGTTTATTAATGTACAATTGACTCGAAACAAACTTTCTTTTTCGGGCTTTTACAAAAGGTAATTCGCTCGAAGGAGGTGTGGGAGCAAGCGCAGGATTTCTTGCAAATAGGTCTGAATCTCCTTTCTACTTCTTCTAATCTACCCTAGCTCTCTGACTAACAAATTCGCGCTCTACACCGCTTTATATAACTACGCAAGATCTTTCGTCGTCGACCAACCAAATTATACTTTCCTCAGCCAGTAAACAATCCGATTCGTCGCTGCCCTATTCTCATGAGGCTAAGATTGCTTGTTCATTCGACTTTATCGTGGCCTCAATATTTGTTAATTTATGACAACGTTTGATCTCTCGTCGGGTCACACCTTCACGTCTAACCGAAACAATGTGTCGCCAGACTCAGAAAGCCCAACAATCTCTAATAATCGACAAGCTTTATTGTCATGAATTCATTTAAATATGATGTTAATTCTCTCAAATACTAGCGATTTAATAACCTAAAATAATCCGTAGCACGTTGTTATACAATGAGAGATTCAATTCCATAATTGCTAACTTTTCTAACAAGCACAAATATGTTGCTGGCAGATGCGTCTAAGATAACACAATTTAAACAGCATTTTCAAATCATGCTAATACACTTTCAAGGTAGATCGTGGATCTTAAATCGTTTAAGTTTGCAGAAGAAAGTTGAATTTGCCAGTCTTCAAGTAATGTCCAAGAATGTATACAAATGTAAATAATTTAAACTCGTGTAAAAAGACTAGTTCAAACGAACAAAGATCAATAACGTATGTTAGAATATATAAGTTTAATATATATATATATATATATATATATATATATATATATATATATATATATGCTTTTAAAATGCATTTAAATAAAGTTTCAGAAACGAATATCCGTGTGGGTAATCTTATGTGCGTTTTGAAACATCAATGTTGCCACAAGGCCGAAATGATTCCGTCCTTTACATTGGCTGTTCCAACCATAGATTCTTCTTGTAAAATGATTACAGAGAGAAACCAACACTTTCCGGGCGATAGGCAACATATGGACGGTTAAAAACAAGAAGATGAACAAATTGTTTGTAATCAATATCTTCAGGAAAAAATCAGGCATATTGGCAGAATCAAAGTACTCAAAATGACTACTCTATGTAACAAGTGAGATAATTCAATTTCACAAGTGAGATAATTCAATTTCAAGGAATATCTTTAAATACGGTAAGTGGAATTTTACGAGGAGGCTATGTTTAACCTGGAATCTATTAATTAGTGTTTGAATTATACTGATGATAATATTTACAAGAGTTGTATGCTAACTAAAGAAGAAATTATAAATTAATTATTTTTTTATGTAATTTCAAGTAATATCTTGAATTAATTATCCAAAAGAAAGTATACACTAGTAAATAGGGTTTTATTGCGCGGCTCATGAGAAAATCGTTTATGTCCTAGTATTAATTATACTGAGATAGATTATTAAAAATAAGATGAAAATCATTATTGCTTTACAATATTTTAAATAAAGTGTAAAGTTTCAATTTATGTAAAAATTATGAGTTAGTTATCTTTATTATTATCTCTATCATGAATTAAAGTGGCTGTCTTAATTTTAACCCACAGGTATATGTTGAGTGTAAGGTGATTTAAGTAGTATGATATTTGTGTTTTAGTAATTAGTCTATGAATGATAGTGTTTATGTTATATTATTGAGTGTTACGCCCTAGATTATGTCATAAATTATAATGTAGATTTATGTTGACTATCTTTTTTATTTAATCGTATTAAACAAGCCGAGAAAATTACGTTTTTAGCGTTAAACATCAGAAAAATAGTTATTATTTGTCTAAATTAGTGTTGTGCTTGAGCCAGCATACGTAAACGTTTTCTCGTCAGCATTATTATTATTGATATTGTTGATTCTACACTTGGTATAACTATTATTACAAATGATCTACTTCTTCTTTTTCTATTTATCATATTATTATCATTATTATTATCATTATTATTATCATTATTATTATTATTATAATTATTATTATTATAATTATTATTATTATTATTATTGCTTTTGAGGTCGTTACTATCAGATCTAACGACACACTCGTAAACTTTATTCTTATACATGCAAGAGATAATTACTTGTAATTCAACACTTGTAATGCTTATTTGTTCTTCTAGAGTTTCTCCTAGTTTGGATTATTAAAATCTAATTGTAATTAGAGGTAATTATACTTTAGACAAGGTTTGGGTCTGCTGAAGGAATGTTGCTACATTTGCCCCTCTCTGACAAATCGGAATTTATGCTACAAAAATGTTCACCCATTCACCCTTTCGACTACTTCTTTCACATTCTTACCCATCCACCCTTCTCACTTCCAATCACCTTCATTTTCTCAAATCTTTTCTAAAAACCTACACACCAAAAACACATAGCCTCCTCCTCCACTCCTCTTTCCCCACCCCTCCACTTTTTCACTCACAGCCATCCACATTAATTTCATTCACGCCTACCCCTTTACTTTTTCACTCACAGCTATCCACATTATTTTCATTCCATGCCACCGACTTCCTTCAACCCGGACCTCGGTCCTGTGCTCCCAGTAGTGGCTACTACTTCTTCTCATTAACCCATCATGTTAACCCACTATTTTCATGTACTTGTATAACATTTTTCTAAAAATTAACATCCTGGGGAATTCTTACAAATAAGGACAAAACTTTGATGAATACATAAAACAACATCTTTTTGGTGTTTCCTTTTTCATTTCCCATTAAGTCGGATTACCTTCATCCTTCCTTTCTCATATATATATATATATATATATATATATATATATACAGGGTGGGCAAAAATAAGGGTCCTATTTTTAAAAATTCATAACTTTTTTATTTATTGATTTTTTTATTTTTTTTTAGAATAAGTAAAGGACCCCTTCCGAAGCAAGCATGAGCCGTATTAGCCCTAAGGAACGTACCCTCATTTAGAAAACATTATTTTTGCTTAAAAAACTCAAAACAGTGTAAAAAACAATACTTTAGTTTTTGTAAGTTTTAAGAAGTGTTTTTCGGCTAAAATTTGTTTTGTTTATTTCAAAAAATCTCGGAAGGGTCAGTCTACACACACATAAAGTTTGGTGAGTTTAACTTTTATTTTGTGGAAGTTATTCAAATTCAAGTTATTCAAATTTAAAGATAGGACCTTATTTTGTCCCACCCTGTATATATATGTATATATATATTTATACATATATATGATACATATATTAATATATAATTTTTTTTATATTTTATTATCATTTTTTTCTTCTTGGCATATTTTAAATATTATTTGCTGTTTCTAATGTATTTCCATTGTCATCGTTTTTTTTAAACTGATTTGTGGAATAAAATTGGTTGTATAATGAGATGTTATGTCTCCAATATCGTCTGAGTATATGTTATTTGAAATAATACTGAAATTTGATGTTTTCTCTCAAATTATTTGTGTATGTTATGCTATAAAGGGCGCTGATGAAGACGGTTTAGAGTCATATAAATACAAAAGTTTTTTGGGACCGATCGTACACCAAATAATCGTTGTGTTAGAATTGGTGAAACTAAAATAGATAATTTCTAATTTTGTTGATCATTATTGTATATATATATATTAGGGGAGGTCGATTTTGAAACTGTAAATTATCGCACTCGAAGAAAGTTGCCAAATAATGTCAAAAGTTACCACAAGAAATATTTTTCTTCAAAATTTTGTATTTATTTGAGCATTGCAACTTTAAGATCAAATAAATCGAGATTTTTTCTCACTGCCGAGATTTCACCGGCAGATGTGTCGCCTTAAATTAAACCCGGGTTTTAACAAGAAAAAGTAATACATTACTTAATAATAAATATTTTAAAGTTTATTATTATTTTTCTTAAGAAATTAAATGTACATATTCAAATTAAAAAGGAATAAAACACTATGATATTTAATGTTATATATAAATAATTATTTGTTTACATAGGCGTTTTATTTATTGGATATTTTTTATGGTATTCACCGGTTGAAAATTCATCGGGCGAATTTGACTTCCCGTGTTGATTGTCTGTTTAATTATCACACATATATATTGAATTGTCGAGCGCTGGCTTATCTAATCCCACTTTCCCGACCTTTTGTCACACCTTACCTTGTGGGAGTTAGATAAATAAAAACTAGTTCAGCCAGGGGGTTTTACCCCACCAAATAAACCGGTATCGTCCGGGCCTTTGGGTCTGGATTCACGCCCGTCTATTGGGGCTTGTCCGTCCTGTGCAGTTCTAGGAGGTGCATCTCCCAGGTTTTGCCTTCCCTCTTTGGGGAGGAGTAAGTTTATTGCTTACTGTCTGAGGCGGCCCTACCGGGGAATGCCGACGAAGCTGCCCAGGCAATTTTTAAATGGCCAGAGTGCTCACCTCTCGAGCACTGGCTTTCTCATCCCACTTTCCTGACATTTTGTCAATCTTACCTTGTTGGGGGTAGATAAATAAAAACTAGTTCAGCCAGGGGTTTTTACCCCACCAAATAAACCGGTATCGTCCGGGCCTTTGGGTCTGGATTTACGCCCGTCTATTGGGGCTTGTCCGTCCTGTGCAATTCTAGGAGGTGCATCCTCCCAGGCTTTGCCTTTCCTCTTTGGGGAGGAGTAAGTTTATTGCTAACTGTCTGAGGCGCCCCTACAGGGGAATGCCGACGGGGCTGCCCAGTCAATTTTTTAATGGCCAGAGTGCTCACCTCTATAGCGCAGGGTTATCTAATCCCACTTTCCTGACCTTGTGTCACATCTTACCTTGTTGGAGGTAGATAAATGAAACTATTTCAGCCATGAGTTTTTACCCCACCTAAAATATATGTATTGGAGTTGATGGGAGAATGGATAAGGACACATTGATGTATAAGGAAATTGTGGATGAAAATAGACAGAGAATTATGAAAAAAACTAAGGGACCAGAACACCATTTAACTTTTACAAAAGAAACACCATGTGAAAGTAAATATCTGACACATAGAGTTCTTCCGAATAGTGGTGCAACAGGTGCTGTTCATGCAGATCAAGTGGTGGATGTTTTGCATGAATTCCACAGTGAGAACAGTATCAAGGCTATACTTGTTGACAACACTAATACCAACACAAGTTGCGATGGTGGAATGGTTGCAATTTTAGAAAAAAAAACTTTTTAAAACTCTTCACACAATTGGTTGCTCTTTGCATCATAATGAACTACCTTTCAGAGCCCTTTTTAAAAACATAGATGGTTGCGCAAAGAGCCCTACAACATTCAGTAGCCCTCTGGGGAAATTATGCTCAAATGATTGATATGATTTACCCCAAATATCATTTTCCAAAATTGATGAAATACATGATCTTAGTTCTGACCAAAGACTCCTTTATGAATACACAGTAGGTATTTCTAGAGGTAAGGTTGACTCTAGATATGCCTCCTGGAAAATTGGTCCTTTAAACCAAGCAAGATGGTTAACTTTGGCCATCAGGCTTATGTGTTTATGGACTCGTGGTGCATACCCACAAAGGCATACAACAAAACTACACTATGTAGTAAATTTTATTGTAAATGTGTATGCCACTTTTTGGTTTGAAATTAAAAGAAATAGTAAATTCCACAATCAGTAAGTGCACATTTTTAATATGACCCAGAGGATTAAGGAGCAGCCTCAGGAAATCCAAGATATCACATTTAGAAATATACAAGGTAATACATTTTGTTTACTGCCTGAAAACTTTCTATATTCCATGTTTAAATCTGAGGAGATTGAAGTAAGAGAAGAAACTTTAAAAAGAATTTTGGCCATTAGGTAAGTAATATTTATTCTTATATCTCTGACTCAATTATTTATTCCAATTTATAGAATGATTTTTAAAGATTTTATCTAATTTCACCATAATTATTAAAGCAGTACAGATTGGAATTTTTTAATAATTCAATTAATTAATTTGTTCTTTCAGGAGTGAGGAGTCAACCAGAAAAAGATTAAAAAGAATACTACCTATTAATTTTAATGCCACACATTGGACACAATTAATAGATTTAAAATTATGCGGCATTTTTGAACCACCAATGACGGAAGATTTTACTGAATCTGAACTTCGAGAATCGTTGATGAATGGAACCAAGCTTGACTTGCCAGATTTGCCCTCACATTCTCAGGGTGTGGAACGGGCAGTTAAGTTAATAACAGAAGCTTCACAAACTGTATATGGTTTTGAAGCAAGGCATCAACACATTACAGCCAAAGTTTTGAGTCAGAAATTGAGACCAGCATTTTTGTCTAAGGGGTCTTATATGGAGCAATTTTACTCTCTATATTAAGCTTCATTAAAATAGTGTTAGGTTTTTCCTTATTTCTTTGCTTGTTATATTTTCACTAATAACAGAAAAAATCATTTTTTTAGGTATTCAAATATTACTGTTTAATTCATAACGTTAAAAGGTAGTTTACAAAAGCAGATACTGAAAATGAGGGGGGGGCAAATTTTCAATTTGAAGATTTCTTTAATTCATATCATTTTTATAAAATAAAAGGACATTCCCTGCTTTTAAATGCTAAAACTATTTGGTTTTCACACCAATATTCAAGCAAATCTTGCAAAAACGAGGAATTTTCAGTATATTCTTGTCTACGATCTTTGATACCAAACGCTCAAAAAACCGCTGAAGTTTTTTATCTAATTTTTTGCATGAGTATTTAATAGGTCTATATACAACTTTCGGAACGTGCCTTTTTTTAATATTTAAAAAAAGTGTAAAATCGACCTACCCTAATATATATATATATATATATATATATATATATATATATATATATATATATATATATATATATATATATATATCATTCTTTTTTTCATACTTCTCGATGCGTTTTAATTCTATTATATTTTGGATATATCATACAACTTATAGGCAGAAAATGATAATCATCGCCACTGCGTATCTTGCATTATACCTCTTTACTAGCGATCCCTATTTAATTTGTGTAGATTTAGCATCAATACAAGGAACCCAGAAATTAAGCACCACCAAGGCAAACAAATGAAATAAGATACGACAAAATAAAACCAATGCATTAGCGTACCACATAAGGACAAAGTACATGGGCAACAAACGTAATAGTTTATTCTAGAAAAACATAATTAAAAACTAGGAGATAGAATTAAAATAAGATCTACTTAAGGGTGAGGTATAATGACTTTGAATAATATAAAATACTGAAATATAAAAATAAAATAAAGTACAATGAATATACATAAACATAAAATTAAATGTAAATCAACAAAATAAAAATGAATGTAGCGTAACAGTATGGGTCAGCAGCAGTTGGTTGACATCAGTAGTTGTAATTTAAAATCTGCTTATTGTATGCACTTGAAATTTGTGCAGTTAAAAGTAGTTTCCTGTCTGATGTTAAGTAATTTTCCCTGGCTGTAAACCTTACAATTTTCAGTTTCTCACCGAGGCATAAGAAACAAATTGAGTTGGACTACTTACGGGTCCTGACTTTTCATATTATGCTCTATCTAATTATTCAGGCTTTCTATCATCTATCAATTTCCAGAAATATCGGGGCAACGACATGTTACTGTATTTTTTGTTTCTAAATGATTATGTGTGTACGTAAAATCTATCCTTAAAACTCCTTGACGCTCTTCCTATATTGAACTTCTTTTCTATCTGGGTTTCCCGCTATGTAGATTTTTGCGCAATATATAACTGATGTAGAAACGGAATTGTTATGTAAGGGAAATTCATCTTGTCTTTGAAACTTACACTTGTTAGTGGTTCAATTACTGTCAATAGCACTATTTGTGTCAGTCCCTTTAACAAAATATTTAAAAGGTATGATACCAATAATGGTTATATATATATATACATATATATATGTATATCCGTGTGTGTCTGTGTATGTGTGGATATATATATATATATATATATATATATATATATGTATGTGTATATACGTATGCATTTATATATGTATGTATGGGCGTGGGAAATATATGTATATAGGTGCGTCTATGTATAGTTATATAGAAGAGTGCATTTGTGTGTATATATATATGTGTGTATAGGTTTTTATATATTTATATATACTTTATATATATATGTGATTATATGTGTGCGTGTCATTGTGTGTATGTGTATATATAAGTGTATATATATATGTGTGTGTATATGGTATGTGTATTTCTGCGTATGCCAAGGTGTATTACGGTATGAGTAAGTTATGTATATATATATATATATATATATATACGTATGAAGTTTGTTTATATATGTCCGTATATATATGTGTATGTGTATCTATATGTATGTATAGTTATGTGTATACGTAGATGCGTGTGTATATATAAACAACGTTTAGAGAGGACTAATTCACTGATCGTTAGAATAAATGATAGAAAAAGGTCAATATTGACTAGTATATATATAATATATTATACTGAACACATTGGTATAAAAAGGGTTGTATCCGTTATGCATGTATATATATATATATATATATATATATATATATATATATACATTTGTATGTGTGTATGTGTGTATATATGTATATATAAATTTGTGTATATATGTATATGTATGTGTATATGTGTGTGCATATATATGTGCGTATATGTATATGTATATGTAGGGATGTGGGTATGTGGATGGATACATATATGTATATATGGGTTATATATGTATGTATGAATGAATTCCATGACGGCTAGAATATTCGTTTTGATATCAGGAAAAAATGTAAAGTAAGTAACAAACGAAAACACTAGATAAACCAAATAAAATAGAAACGAAACACGGTTTGAAAGGCCAAAATATAATTCTATATGAGGTTTTACCGTAGAATTATGAAATCACCCCATATGGGGGAATATACGGAATATAATAGGGAAGCTCGCAATTTATAATTTAAATTTTTCTAGATGTCTAAGGAAGTAGAAACACGTATACACATATTTAAATGATAACTTTTGTATGAATAAAAAGTTATACTATATATATATATATATATATATATAAATAGTTTTGTTTATTATATATGTACGTATACGTTTCGTCCTTTATAATTGAGAATCATCAGCATAGAGATATAACTATTCACTACTGGTCGCCCAAGTATTTTACAACATGATGTTTCGCTGAAACCAAGATCTATTCGCTTCGTGTGGCTCGTCATTATTAAATTATGAAATTAAATAAGATTGTATAAGATCTTTCATTTTGTTAGGAAAAACAATTTGAATAGAGTCTCCGTATTGTCAGTGTCTGGATATATGTGTTTTCATGTTTTTCATTGTTGCCTGAAGTATGCCTGTGTTCGAATGTATGTGTTTGCGCTGTTGGAGTCCGGCAAGAAAGATGAAAACATGGTGTAGTTGCGGTGTGATAGTCATGTTGACTTGTGTCTATTTAAAACGTTTTTCAAACTAATAAACAACATAATTTTAGTGACATTGAAGCAGAAAATGTTTAAAAACAAAAGCAACACACAAAGCTATCGTAAAACACTAATCGGAATGACGGTGTGTACTAAGAAACAAAAAGCTACGTACAAAAAATATGTTCCAATAACAAAAATACGAACACTTCATAGCGTTACCCAAGATACTGTAAACTCTGCTTATAAGAGAAAAATAACGATAATCTCATATCCACAAGAAAATGATTTATTAAATGAAAAGACCAAAAGTCGTATACAACTGCAGAGATGCAAAAGTATTCTTAAAAGCTACGATTAAAAAGACTAAAATAAACAAATAAATTAACAACAGAACTAAATAAAGCTAAATGAAAATAAAGAAACGAATAATTAATACATTTTATATATTACGAACAGTCAGTCTGATTCTTGAAGTATTGCATGTGACTAATCGATATTTTTATTTTTATTATCAGTGAATCACGAATATTCCCAGAACTAGCTGCCGCAATCAAGGACATGCAAGACCCCGAAAAGATCTCTGCCTTACAAAGCCTTTTAGGACTGGCAAACTATTACCAACTTTTTATACACAATCTGCAACTGTGGAGTCATTCAGCATAATGCTCATTACTTGTTTTCGACATTGCCGGCGCAACCTTGACTCTAAAGGATAGACGTTCGAACTTGTACAAACCACGATGGCTTTTGAAACAGAGCAACTTAGAACTTCTTAAGATATGCGTCGCTTTTTGAAAGAAAAAATCTTATCATTTATTTTCGCGAAAAATTTCTTCCACGCTTGATAATTATATTTTAATTGGGAATTAATACCCGTCAAAATATCGGTGCAGACTCGGATCTTTTTTTACTATTTTTACATAGACGGTCGGGAAAGCCCATTGACTGCACTAAATTTTCGAGAAGACTCCGTTTTTTCTAGTTCGTCAAGTTCTTCATTTATTTATGGTAAAGAAGCGAATAGCAGATATCTTCTTCTCTTAGACATTGACTGGATGTCCTCTTTTAACCTACATTCTGCCATCATCTTATTACATCTACCCTAAACAAATCTTCCAGAAAAGTTACTTTTAAATCTCTCATTCATTTTTTTATCTCGGTGATCAGGTTTTCAAGTTTGGGGTAAAATCAATAATTTGGTATGTTCCTCAGATAAGTTGTTAAACATATCAAATATCTCCATCAAGTCAGTACCGAATAATTTTTTTGTACTTAATACGAAAGTTTTTAGTTTTAACGTCGTTCCTTAAAAGTTATAATTTCCCCCTATAATTTCTTTTTTTCATCTCATGGAACTGCCAATATCTTGAAATTGTTTTGGTACTTCTTATTCAGGTAAGTCAATCCTTATACAAATGTACTGAATCACAACTGGGGCACAGGTTAGGAGGCATGTTGTCTTGTCTCTTGTCTGATTTACAGGGAGAATTAGATTGCTTTATTTTCTTGTGGAGTAACCTTTTTATCAATGCTTTTCAAATCACGGCGTGCACTTACGAATTTCTGTAAACTTCCGCTATTTGTATGAGAGAAAGTCTTGCCTTATTTTCAAATTTATTCTACGTCTAATTTAAGCGTATTTAGAGTAAACGAATCCCTGAACAAATATCAGACACTTAAAATTATTCGCACTCGATTCTGACAGTTTGAAAGTGTCGCAATGCATGTTCTCAGCCGATGCGAATATAGTGTAATTGTCACTATCTTTTCTGGTTAAATTCATGAACTTCCATCTCGGAGGAAAGAGTCGACTTTTAGCCGTTTCGATAAATGTCAGTTCACGGCGTAAGACATATGTGATGAATTTGGTGTTCGCCGTCGTATCTTCTTTTCCAAGTCTGCCCAATTCACACAGTCTCTGACGTATAGATCCTCGTATTTTCTAAAATATGAGGCTTATATCCTCGTCCGGAGAACATGTAAAATTGTTCATTACAATTTTGTTAGAACACTTTTTTGATTTCATTTTGCAGTTCGAACCGTTCTTTTTTTATATCCAGCGGTAACTGATCCATCTATCTTGCTGTTGTTTATGAAACTTCAGAACATCAAGTGTGCCGCGTTCATTTTTTGCCTTTCTCTTTTTAAGATTCAACTTAAATAGAATTTAATTGCGGTGGAAAATTATTTTCTTTGAATAAAAAGATTAAAATTGATGTTCTACTCACTCGGGGTAGCACAAGTGTTTTCATTTCATTATTTAATTTAAAGCAATAGATCTGTAACAAAAAACATTATTCTCCAAATAATGCTTGTGCAAAAATCAATTAAGTGACTAGCGTCCACGTTCAGTGCAAGTAGGTTGCAGTTTTTTAGTTTGATTTACTTTCTGGAACGTCAAATACTATTTAGTAGAAGAAAGTGTGAAGAAAATAGAATCTCGTACGTCCAATCATGAACATTTCCTGTAAGTCTTGTTGGGGTCCTAGATGGTATTTAATGGTTTATGTCATCAAGTTGTGGGCTTATCAGGGGGCATTAATATAGACATAAGAGAGGAAGTGAGTAAACAAATATATTAACAAAGAACTGTAATACAAAACATATAATATGAGAGGGCTACCAGCGAGCCTGTTCGGTCCGATTGTCAGGGCTGTCTTCTAGAATATTCCTCTAACAGCAGTACTTTCTGCTATTTATAGCTGAGAGACTTCATACGTGTGTGGTAAAATTGCCATCAAAGAAACAGATAACCAATTATTACTTAGTGTATTTACGCGTTATAATTTATAATCTCTTTTCAAATGATGTTAATAGCCCTCTTTTAAGAATAGTCCGTTGCTGTTTAAATTTATTTCACAAAACTAACGGGATTTTCTTTTTAAAAATTACGACTCAGAACGTGTTTATTTGTTTAACTCACTCGGTTTATATTAAGTCACATTATGACTTCAAATACACTGTTGTTATATTTCCGTAAATGATACTTAACTCGCGATGATAACATTTAAAAATAAACTGTGGGATTCAAATTTAAACAACTAGTATGATTTATTTCCTGTCTGCATGCTTATTTTTAGCGTGAAAAATGTTTTATTTAAACTCTATTTAAAAATAGAGTTTAAATAAAACATTTTTCACGCTAAAAATATAATTAGATACTTCCTAACCAAAAGAAAGATCCAGATTTTCTTCGATAGCTGGTCATCTAAGAAACATGATACAAATTAAGGTCCAACTCAAGGAACCATCTTTGAACCTTTACTGTTCCTGCTTTTTACAAATTACATCCCTGGTGATATTAGGTCTGAGATAGGTATATTTTCTGACGACACCATGCTCTACTCTCGTCATGTGAGCAAAACGAACGCGCACATATCCGAGGCAATGGTTGCATCCTTGAAAAATGATCCCGAGGCTGTAGTGGAATTGAGTTATAAGTAGATGGTAACTTTTAATGCTGCCAAAACAAAGCTTCTATTCTTTTAATAACTACAATAAACTACTGGCATGGTTAATAACACACTATACTTGAGATTTCAACATTCAAACTCGTCGGACTAACAGCAACAGATAACATAAATTGGAACAAATACATTGAAGACATTGCCAAGGCTGCTGCAAAGAAGGTGGCCTTCCTTTACCGTGCTAGTGGACTTATCACACCTGACATCATACTATATCTATACAAAGCAACTATCCGTCCATGCATAGAATTATTGTTGTCACATCTGGGCTGATGCATCATTCCCTAGTCTATCCCTCATAGAACAGGGCCCCAAAAAAGAGTTGCCAACTTAATAGGTGCTACACTATCCACCACGCTCCACCTCCTGTCCCATCGCCGCAATGTTGCATCATTGTGATAGTTTTGCAAGTACTTCAATGGAGTGTGCTCTGATGAAACTGCTGCTCTAGTGCCCTCTCGATGTAAATACATTAGACTAACCCGACAATCAGCTGAATCCAATCCATTCACCGTGGAAGTCCTTATATGCTGGAGAGCTTATTACAGCAGTATGTATTTTCCTCGTGCGGCCGGCATATGGAACTCCCTCCCTACTCCCTGTTTCTCCGACGGTACCGACATAAGAAATGTAAACCTAATGTAAACAGCCATCTCGCTGCACAGCTCACAACTTAGGATGTCCCCTTAAAACTTACACCCTAATTCTTAGTAAACCCCATTACGTCTACAGTGGCGACCTGCCTTGTTTGGGCTGAACAATGTTTTTAAAACATGTGTAGTGTATATCAATAAAACTGAAACGAAATTGAATTTATAAAGTCCGTTTGATGAATAAAATGATAATTAATTATTCATTTCAATCGAGTTAGTTATGCAGTATTTGAACTACTGAAAAATATTTCTTCATTTGACTGATGAAATACATTCACACGAATGCGAATATCTAAAGAATTGATATCTATGATGCTAACTTTAGCAACTGAACTGTTGTCGTCTCATTCAAACAATCCATATTAAATATGATAAATATTACAACTCTCGCGTATTTAGTTACAGCATCCATACTTACACTGATTTATTTTTTACAGTACTGTGCACAGTTAAAATGAAGATTTCGTTTAAAAGCTCATGAATCTTTATCTGATCAGAAACCGGCAACTAATCTAAATTTCAACAGTTCTTCCAAATTATTGGCAGGTGTTGAATAATTTCAAGTATGTTTAAGAAACGATTTATTTTATCTCAAGAAAAAAGAGCATATGCGCAATTAAGCAGATTAGAGTTAGAAAAATAAGGTTTTCCCTATTTTGCTAACTCTACTATGAATTCTGAAAGAAAGATTGTAACTGCATTATCTTAATATTTTGAATGGGAATCTGAAATTAATAGAGAACCATTATTGTGTTTAGAATGCATTCATCGTAGTTTCTAAACTTTTTCTGTCAGTTTAAGTAATCGTAGCCATTTATAATAAGGATGGTGGTGAAGGAGGGCAAATTTAGTCTCGGGCTAATTTAATATTATAATTAGCGGAGATAAGTCTTTGAAATCATTTAATTTCATTGAAACAATCTTCGGATTATTATAGAGTAAGAACATCATTTTCAAATGATTTATTTTTATTTTAGAAAAAGAAACATATTCAATGTTAACGTGTTTAGTTCAGTTCGCACGGTAACTTTAATGCAATGATTACCCAATGTGCATTATTTGATAAATATTTTTTTATGAACCTTGTCTCTAAAATATTTTTAACGTACTGTAAAATGTAAAGTTATATTTATGCCAAAATTTCGAAAAGGCGTTTTGTAAATTCGGCTAAGCACCAGTCGGAAAAGTAGTTAATAAAGTGCGGTATTACGTTAAACATAGAGAGAACAGGGAAACCCCTACTAGTAATTGAAAGTATAATTGTCATCAAAGTATGTTGTTGTAATCTGAAAAGTTAGTGTGAAATCGATAAGGATAATAATTATCTTTGCAATAACAATATATATGTTTTCTATTTTTTCTATTCTTTTTCTTTAGGTATCAGGTCTGTTTGCATACATCGATGGTCATGTCTCTCCATTCTTCTCTGCATTCGGTCTTTCTGATGAGATCTAGAGCCGTGATTCCAGTGACCCTGTTGAGGCCATCTGTGAACTTCGTATATTTTCTTAAGATTGTTTTTGTTGTGTATAGTCACTGGCTGACGATCGGGTGACACCTGTCGCACTTTATCTACCATACCGAGCGATGAATTCCGGCCTCACTTGAAATTCCATTTACGCTGTTGACCGCTATTTGAATATCTTGTTTCACCCTGATGTACTTTCAAAAAGGTTACCTATAGTTCGTTGCAATTATCTTCTATAGGAGCAGGAAGTCTTAGCCATTGTACAAAAATCAGTATCATCTGCTTAACACAAAACGAAGGGTTAACCAGTTTCTAAAATCAATTAGGCTGCTCAATCCTTCATCCATCACCTGCCTGCCATGACTTCACGTAGTCTGATCGGGGGGGGGGGCTAAGTGGGGACTCTACATTTCCCAAGGCTCACCCAACGGCTAGCGGAGGGAAGAAGGCGCTTTACTACTGCTGTTGGTGGAAATGTTTCCACCCCACTATATTTCCACCAGAAATTAAAGTTACCGTTAGGATACAAAGAAACAAAACGGTTTTGAGTTACTTCGAATTAACGAAACAGTTTAGATAAAACAGAAGGTCATCCCCCAATCATTACCACCTTTTCTCGAAGACTAGATTGCGTATGTGATGCTCTCATGCGTGACAGAATGCCGATAGGACAGGCCAGAACATTTTCAGAGGTAAAGAACATTTATCGGCTTCTTAGATTATTCATTCATCAATAACGGTTCCGTTGGCGCGTATCCTTCCAGTCATTTTTTATCATCGTTTTTATTTTGCCAACCGGATTTAAAGTTAGTGTTAGGATATAAAGAAACTCAATGCTTTTGTGTTATTTAGAATGTATCACAATGGCAAAGGTAACGGAAGGCCACACTCTCAAGTATTATCATCTCTTTTCGGAGGGGGTGGTTTTATTTACAAACGTTTAATGCGCCCTCATCTGTGCGGGAGTGTTGGTGAGACAAACTAGTATATTCTGGGGTGAAATCGATATTTAACGGTCCCTTAAACAACAATTTAACTTTCAACAGTTTCGTTACTCCAACTGTGCGCACTTTTTCCATTTTGTTTTCGGTATTTCCGCCTGAATTTAGGTTTAGTGATAGGGTTACTGAATGGCATGTACTTTTTGTTTCATTCATATAAAATATTACCATCCTTCCAGTTTTTGTGTATAGTGTATAGACATAATCATTTACGCCCTCCCCCCTTCCCCCCCAAAAAAAGATAAAACGAGCAGATGCCCTCTCGTTGTTATGAAATAGTACTAACGTTTTAATATTATTCATAGATGTAATACTTACAGTACATTGGAGTCAATATTTGAAGCTAAGAAAAAAAAACAGAGTAAAAGTATTTATATTGAGTTTAGAGGTGGAAGCATAAGTTTTCTGGGACCTTCGAATTTCCCGGGCAACGTCTTTGCACGAGTATCGCAAGTTTACGTCATTTCTTAATTACTTTTACAATTTGAAAATAGACTAGATAAATGATTCTACTTGTCAGCCTACTTCGATTTGTAATTTTAGTCTGCCAGGCCTGTAAACATGTAATACCGATACCAAAACTAAGATATCAACTTAAAAAACGTAATCGAAACCAGAATTTCAATATTGTCCTACTGTAACATTTGATAATTTAGTTAATGTATAAAGTTTACAAGGTGTTCATCTTGTTAAACTCGCAAATTTGTCGTTCTGTCACATTCAGAGAGTGAGTTATGAAGGGATTTTCACACTGTTACTTTTATGTTTTTTTATTTAAAATAAACACCGGGACTCATTGATATACTTGTATGATTTATTATTAAACGAAAAGTGAAGTCTTCAGCGTTTTTTTTCTCTACTGCTTTTTCGGGTATACATTCTTTCGTAATGGTATTGAGTCATGTTTGAAAATGTTTTAATTGTTCTAATTAACCTTAATCTATTATTAAGTGAAAAGTATCCATCTATTCTTTAGTAATCAATGTATTTTTCTCGCCTCTTTTATTCTATATTGATTTAACTACTCTCTAATATTAATTAATATGTTTGTGAGAATTTAGAGAAAGAGTGGCGTTTTGAGCGTCATAATCTAAATTGCATCCGTATATCTGTATACACCATAAATACTTATATACGTTGGATGAAAGAATAATAAAGAATTGTAATGATGCATTATGGAGGACCCTATGTCGGTTACCGAGTAAAAAAAGCTTGTGTGAATTTTGACAACGGTCGAGCTAAGTACAGGTTGAAATGACACAGACTTTGGGAAATGAATCGTCCCAGAGACTGAATTTTTATATAGTCAATCTGGAGATAAAAACACAAAATATGAGTTTATAAAGGTTAAAAAACAAATGGATATGAGTCGAGATGACGTCACGCTTGTCGAGTTAACAGAACACAAGAGTATTATGATCAGTTACGTGTGGGATTTTAAGCAAGGCGGACGTTAAAAAATAATGCTGTAATGCTTTGGAAAAGGAAAAATAGACGTAAGGCGAACATGTACCCTCCCAAGATGTCGGTTCGTCGGGTTCATCAATTTATCCACTAATAAGATAAGTAATATACCCAACCTTTCGCAAATGTATAAATCAGCCAACTAGTTAAGAGAAATGAAGTATCTATCCTATACATACGTTAAAGAATTTCTCTCCAGAATAAAACTTGTTGTAAAGCACCAAGCGAAAGTCGTTGAGTTTCCTTTTTGTATTGGGAACACTTTTATTATGTAGCTCTACTCAGGACGATCAACGATCATGCATAGAAGGAAAGGCAGTAAGCGTAAAGGTTACGACAACAGTAGAAAGAAACGATGAAGTGAGTCAACACAGTCAGTTAACGATGAAAAGGAAGAAGAAATACGACAGAGAGAAGCTAATGTATTTCACGCATTAATATAAAATGAATATTTGCAGTTAGTCGTTTGTCAATAGAAAAAAGAGGTAAAAAGACTAATGAATGAGTGCACACCCACATACACACATACAATAAATTAATGTGTTCCCGCTAAAGATTTAAAAACATAAATACGCTGAATCGCGTGAAAAATTCAGGATTGTACACTCACACACGTATAATGAACACACCCATTCACGCGTTAAAGCAATCAAGGTACGTGAAAACGGCGTAAGTAGGAAGATACGCAAACATAGGTATAAAAGGGGTTTTAACTAATTTTGAGAAGTTTTAATATGTACAACGTAACAAATACGTGGTTTCGTGACGTTTCAAGCCTGAGCTCTCTTACATATGAGCATCGCGAACACTAGTTACCGCGGTGAAAATGTACGGGTTGGAAGAAGATAGAGACTTAAAGAAAAATGATGAGAAAAAACGACAGAAAAAAAAACATCCTAAAAGACAAAAGTGAAGACAGAAAAAAGAAGAGAAATAAATAAGAAGAATTGAATTTATACAATATTTCCAACATACGAACATCACCGCTAAAAGTGGAGCTGTTGTTAAACAACAAAAAAGTGGTTATGGGGGTAGATACAAGAGCATCTTGTTCGGTCATTAGTTCTAAAAATGTTTAAAGAACTGGGTAGGATTGAGGATTTAAAAGAAAGCACAGTAAAACTGACGACGTATACTGGTGAGATAGTAAAACCTCAAGGGACAACAGTTGTAGAGGTATTACATGAAAGATAAGTGAAGTGTTTACCACTACTAGTTGTGAAAGGAGAGGTGCCACCACTACTGGGTAGAGATTGGATGAAGTTAAAGCTGGACTGGGAACGGCTGTTTTGTTTAACAAGGGAGTACCCATCGATGCTTAAAAAATACTTACAAAATATGATGCTTTATTTAATGGAGAAATGGGATGCCTGAAAGACTTTCAGGTGAATATACCCATTTATAAAGAAGCCAAGCCCAAATTTTGTCGAGCCAGGCCTGTACCTTATGCTTAGAGAAAAGGGGTGGAGAAGGAGTGAGACCGCCTAGAAAACCAAAGCATTTACAAAAGAGTAGAATATTCTAGATGGGCCGCACCTATAGTTCCGGTTGTTAAAAGTAACAATGAGGAGATCCGAATATGTAGGGGACTATAAGCAAACCATCAGTGAAGCAGCTCCATGTGTCAGCTACCCTATTCCTCGAACCGAAAATATATTTACCACACTGAGAGGGAGTAGAAAATACAACAAACTGGATTTAAGCCACGCCTATCAGCAGCTAAAATTGGAGGAAAGTACTCAGAAATTGTTAACTGTAAACACACATTGGGGTTTGTACCAACCCACAAGGTTGCAGTTTGGGGTGCAAAATGCTACAGGCATTTTTCAACAAGAGATGGGCAAACGATTGAAAGATGTTCTCTTCCGCAAGGTACGAGTGAACAGTATATTAATTTCAGGTCCCTAGAGAGAGTATTTCATACGCTAAGCATAGCTGGGCTCAAATTGAAAAGAAGCAAGTGCGAATTCCTTATAGAGAAAATAAAATCTAGGGTTCAAGGTTAGCAACCATGATACAGCTCCTCTAACAGAGAAAGTGGCTACGATAACAAGAGCCCCCACACCCAGGAATGTTACAGAGTTGAAAGCCTATCTCGGGGCAGTAAATTAATATCGTAGCCATTAGCAAATTTGTTCACACAACTTGAGCCACTGCACAGTCTAATGAGGAAAGGCACAGTTTGGAAGTGGGAAGCCTGCCAACAAAAAGCTTTTGATGAGACAAAGAAAATGCTGTGTACAGCACCCCTTCTGACGGTTGTGTTTTACAATAATAACTAGGAAAAAACTGGTTTTGCTGTTTAAATGAGAGTGAACACAAAGAGGGAGAAATAGAGAAAGAAAAGGAAAAAGATGTGGCGATCACTGTGACGAATTTTTTTTTATATTGCCTCTGTCCACATTTGTAAAATGGGAGAGTGGGAGGTGGATGTATGATCTATGCTATCCGGCTTGCCTGAAAGTTAAAAATATGCGAAAATGTTTATTGAATTTTCTAGCTTTCTGAATTGTTTAAAAGAGTAAATAAAAAGTGGAATGTGTGATTAGTGGTGTGAATAAAAAAAATTAAATGTTGTTTTTTGGTCATATTTTTCAGTTTTGTGTAACATTGAAAATGTAATTTTTTGTTGGATGAAAAATGTACTTGTTCATTCATTTGTGGTGTTTTGAGTAGAGAGAAAGACTATAATTTTAGTAGTTTTTTCTGGGCTTAAACAAAAAAGTTTTATGTCTTTGTGTTGAATAATTATTTAAGAAAGAAAAAAACAGACAGTGTCTACGGTTAGTTAAATATTCAAATTATTGGTCGGTCTAGTACGAATTCACATGGAGGAGTGTTTAATACATGTTTCGAACAATATGTTCTGTGCAGTACTTTATAATTGGGGTGGGATGAAGGAATTGGATGAAATTGTGTTGTGCGTCAAATTTAGATTTGTAGGAACCCCAAAGTGGTGGTTATTTTTTCGATAAAATTCAAGTTACCCATATTATAGCAAGCTTAGTTAAGCTGAAAAGGATATTCGAGGTTCGCGGTATTGGACTTTCAGAGTCCAGTTGTTTGGGTCAACCTGATGCAGGACTAATAGTTCTCCCCACACACGGTAAAAGCGAACGAGAAGTGAATGACAGATGATTATGCTAATTGATGGGATTGTAATATCCGCAATTACATGATACATTTAGTATAAGTGATTTTAGATTTGAAGAATAAAATGTGGTCCCATCCTCGAATTTTAGATGCTGACTGACTTGTGCGCTGAGGGAGACTCTTCACCGCCGACCGCGTAGATAGAACAGTGGGTAGAGTACGTGAACCCGATGATGAAGCCTCCTCATATTAAATGGAGTTTGGAGTAAGTCTAGGTGAGGGGTCTCTCAGTGCACGCATTATAAGGCAAAGATAACTTTGGATAGAGTGAGAGTAAGGCGTGGACCTATTTGGTGATCAGATTTATTTCGGTGTGAGTGAAGGAAATAACCTCTCAATTTTTCACCGCGCTGTATAGTTAGAACCATAGGGGTTTGTCAATCATGTAGAGTTCGAAGTTGTTTATCGCTCCGATAAAAGGGGTTGGGAGTAAGACTGAAGTGTGATTGTCTTCAGAAATTCGCACCAAGAGCGCTGAGGTGTCCTACACGTATGGTCCAGAGGTAGTAATTATGTATAGAACGGTGCCTCATTTAAGAATTCTTGCTAACCACATAAGTCATAAAACGTAGCGTATTTCTGTGTTCCCTTTATATCGCGGTAATACACGTGACTTATATTAAATTGCAATCAGTTATATACAGATGCATTGGAAGAATGAGTATGGATGTGAGTTGAATGCCAGGGAATCGTATGCGGATGTCCCGTAGGGCAAATGGTCCAGCTATTATGAGATGATGAAACTCTGGGTGTGTATTATGATGTGATTGGCAAATCTGCGAAGTGAGACGGGGGCAAAAGACCTATCGTAATCTAATGATTAGTCGTTATTGATCGTAACTAAACTTTACTTATATCTTAGAAGAAATCTCATGTGACCGATTGAGTATGCTGGCCGGATGATAAACTAAGTGGATAACCAACACATATCAGTTCCTGATATTCGTAGATTCTAACCTGGTCTACAGTAGAGTGGGAAACAACCCTAGGATTTTTTTTTAGAGAAGAAGGTATGTTACATTATAGAGGGAGCTATGTCAGTTAGCTTGCATGAATTTAGACAAGGATCGATCTAAGTGCAGGTTCAAATTACACAGACTTTGAGAAATTAATCCTCCCAGAGACTGAATCATCAGATAGGTGACCTGAATGTCAAAACACAAAGTATAAGGTTAAACATATTTTTTAAAAACAAAGGGATATGCGTCGGGATGACGTCACGTAGATCGCCTTAACAGAAAACAAAGGTTTTATGGTCAGTTCTGTGTGAGGGTTGAAGCAAGGCGGGCGTAAAAAAGTTACTGATCCCTCCTCAAAATTTCAACTGTTTTAGTCTGGGACATTTTTACAATCTTTATTAGTATTTAATCGATGGGAGTGTGAATGTTTTCTAAGAATTCAGTTCCAAAAATGAGTGGTCGTGTTCTGCATCGTATTGTTCCATTAAAATTTCAAAACTTATATTAATACACACTCCATTTGGGCGTATATTTCCTTTTGTCGAACAAGGGACACGCGATGCACACAATAAGCGCATTTTAAGAATCCAGATTCTTTCTTTTTTACGTATTCATCGACTTGTAATCAAAACACTCAAATATATTGTTTGAATATAAGCGATAAATAGTAAATTTCCTAGAAAATCTACAAACACAAATAAAAGTGGTCTTTAAGAAATTAAACAGTTTCATTAAATTTATCCATTTTGATCACACACAAGATTTTGTCGAGTTGAACAGTTGCAAAACAAAAAATAAACAAATAATAGAAACGTGTGCGACTGTTACGATACGGGTTAATAATTTATACCTTTGGCCGGATCTCTTCGTTGTCGATAGCTCTGTCGTGGGTTTATCTTCCTTCGTCTAGTGGCCTTCTGTTGGTTGGCGTGGAGCATCGGTCACCTGAAACTGAAAGCTCTCCCCAGGAGAAAGAAAGGACTTCGACGATAATTTCAGAGAGTCGTGAACGATTTATCGGTCTGGTTCTTCTTTTACTTGAACGGGAGAGAATGGTCGGTTAATGTGCTTCTGTTTTTTCTCTTCTATAGTTAATTTCTATCTTCTTCTAGATGAGGCGAGATGTCGATTTCTGTCTCATTTTTAGGGACGCCGTCTTAAATTATTTTCGTCTACATCTCTGGGACAAATTCGCCCGTTTTCTCGACGCGACGTTGTCGCCTCAGGCTCCCACGAGGACCGATCGAAAAACCAACCCCTCACACCAATGGGAGGAGTGACGTCATCTGTTCACGTGGACCCAACGTGCAAAATATTTCCGTCACTCATGCCTTTCTGACCTCTTGATCTGAGCATTTCCCACACCTCAAATTTGTTATGACTCTACAAAATGATTCACCAATGAATCATGGCTGTTTGTCCCAAACTCACGATGCACTTATCTTTCTTTTTTACTGCTATTTCTTTCACAATTCATAGCAGCTAATCTACCCGTTTAAAATACAGGGCTTGTCACAATCCAACACGACTAGGGTGTTCTTCAGCCATGAAATAAGAGGATGTTGTTTGTCCTGTTACATTGTACTCATGTAACTTCACAACAACGTTTTATTCCGAGATGCAGACGAAAACTGAATAAAATTATTATATTTTGTGAGAAAATATTCACATGTATTCTTTACATTTATTATTTTTCTTTTCTTATATTTATTCTTTCCTTCAGCCAAAAAACTCTTCGATTCTTAACAAATATAGTCTCTGCATGAAATAATTGTTCTATTTTTCTTTTCTTTCTTGAACATAAGTATGATGGTAATTCTAACAAAGAAAATAATGAAAACGTATTCCCTATTCTTTTTTCCATTAACTGCCAATACCTGTTGTAGTTTTATTAGCAATTAATTTAGAGATTATATTTTCTGTCGAAAATTACCTTGCGAATTACACCGAATATTTTCTACCTCAAATTGCCAAGAGGAATTCCCTCATAAGAATATATGTTCTGATAAAAAGATTGACTATCGATAGTAGGCAATAATTATTCTGGTTTAAGATAGCAGTAACTATAACACATCGTCGGAATGAGTTTTCGAATAAACCTAATTTTCCTACAGCAAGCAGACCTCATTTCGCATTCAAATCACCAGAAACAGTACACCAGAAAGTCGAATTATCTGATAAAATATATCGTCTACTAGTCCAGAAGTAGTAGCAGTAGACCACTAAAAGAAAGCTGATTGATTTCTCAGAATAATTCCTTTTCGGAAATAGTAATGTGATTTTTACAAATCATCAAGCTCCCCCTTTGTGCGTTTCTCAATATGGCACCCTATGAGAATGGTCATGCCACAAAAAGTAACATTCAGAGATTTTCTCTTTCAATATGCCTATATAGGAGTAGATACTATTAATAAAATAACGAAAGTTGATAGTATTAGATACTATTAATAAAATAACGAAAGTTGATAGTATTAGATACTATTAATAAAATAACGAAAGTTGATAGTATTAGATACTATTAATAAAATAACGAAAGTTGATATGAATTCAACAAAGAAAAATATTCTTAAGACGGCCGAGTGTAAATCCTTAAAAACCTTTCAGCTTTTGGAATATTGGGTTATTGTCTTTCCATTAATGATCATAAACAAAATTTATGAACAGTAATTTATCATACAAAGTGTGCTTCATCTATATACTACTGAGACGTTAATTATGTTCTTATCATGGCGGCTTGCCAGTTTGCTTGATTGTGAAATTTCGCATATTACCTGTGCATGAAGGTAAAATCATGATTAGTAACTCCTGGTAAAGTTAAGACTTATATATTTAATAATAATAATAATGATAATAATAATAATAATAATAATAATAATAATAATGATGATGATGATGATGATGATGATGATGATGATGATGATGATGATGATGATGATGATGATGATAACACAACACATGTGGTCTAATAACATAATACAGTTTTCTTTGATGACAGTAATTCTTTTTACCTTAAAAATGTGTGTACTTTAATAAAATGAAAACAATGTTGTCTTAATAATATGAATCAGATATGTACATATGTTGTATTATTAAATATCAACACAGATAGTTCACTGCAGAAAGAATAAACTTTATTTTAATATAAAAATAATAATTCATTTTTATCGGGAATGATTAAAATCCAAACGGATTATCTGCAATTTTAAATACAAACAAGAAAATTGTATATGAAAATTAAAATGTTTATACAGGGAATTCTGTCATAAATCTATTTGTAATGTTACATGTCTGAGCGATATGCAATAGGTGAACATATGTATGCAAATTATTTCTGCTTTTCTGTAACTGCAGCTACAACAGACTACTTTCACAATGCTACATGAGAATGAGGTTGGTAAAAGACAATCAAAATAAGGTTTAGCACTTCTAATGTTTTTCCGTCCTTAGCAGAAGGCAAGCGTCGATTAACCCAGTGTTGTACCTGTCAAAGCTCTCTGTAAGATCAATGCTTACCTATTTCAACGGTTGCTGACAGACGAGTTCATGAGAAAGTACCACTTGCCAATGTTTTAGTTACTCAATATATATATATATATATATATGCATATTAGTAGTCCGACCAGCAATGCTTCAAGCAAACTACAATCTCCTTTTATATATATATATATATATATATATATATGTGTGTGTGTGTGTGTGTGTGTGTGTGTGTGTGTGTATTTCTTTAGTGTATGAAACATCGGGAGTTCTAGAAACAAACTTCAATGCTTTCACCTTCTCATTGTGCTGATATAGTACCAAACTCAGTGATGCTATGTACAAACAAGATTAACTGCTGTGTATCTTCAAGTTCTTGTTGGAGTTATTCAATGTAGAAGAAAGTCACATTATGTCTTCAATACGTTTTACATAAATCGATTGACGATGGTACGTTTGCTAACAACATGTTCCAACAACTGGCTGAATGTTATCAGATTTGGCACTATAAAGTTTTGTTTAAACTATCACTTCATCAGCATCTCATTCTTATTGTTTCACAGTGATGCCGTTCTTCATAACACCGAATTCCTACATCTGAATAAGGTGCCATCTGTTACATTTGTTCCCTAGTAATCACACTATGAGTTGTGATTGTTTGTAATGTAGGCGTAACTAAAATATCGAATTAAGTTCAGTATTTGATCTGCTAATAAGGATTATAGTCAAAATAAAGGCGATTTTGCACAAGCTGACGATAATGTATGAAAGATAACTCTATTTTACTGACGAAAAAGCGATTTCAATTTTGAAAAAAGACACATTTGATTTTATTATTAAATTAGTGAAACTTTTTTTTAGTATTATTATATTTTATTAAGAAAATAACTTTTTTATCGGTAAAATGTTTACGTTTCTTTATTTATTTTAATTAGGTAAACAACTTTTTCATTAGCTTCTGATATTTTAAATATTGTCGATTTCATTAATCACTTTTGAATCTTAAATACAAACGACATATCACATTTATGGCGTCCTCAAATCACTAAAGATTATATAGTAGACTATTTATTCAACCTCGCTGAAATTAAGGATTTCGATTGGACTTTTACTTCACTGCTTACAAAGTTAATGGAAAACGAGGTCATATTTGCTGCTTCACAAGGTTTGATAAGCAATTTTAGAATGCGAAATACCCAGTGTTTTGACGAAAATAAAACACTTATAGATTGATGCAAGTTGATATGCCGTCAATGTCGGTCATTGCGTAGTAACGCAAAATATCTCTTTTAAACAATGCCGTCTGCAGATAAGACAGCTATTAATGACATTGTTTTGTTGGAGCATTGATATGAAAGAACACAACATTCAAAAGGAAATCAGTGTTAAATAGCGCTGATGCAATTCTTCTGAGAGGTTTTTGAACAAGACATCGTAAACAATCCGATAATGCTTGGGGGTTTCGATGAAAACAATAACGCTAAAGAAGTTGGAATCGATTAATCATTCTCCTTCAAGAGAAAGTATAACAGAGGTCGGTTTATGAACAGGTCGGGGAATGAATGACTAACCAAATACAACTTAATAACAGTAGAGTAGACTGATCGCGAAAGATTGATCCTGATAATACGTTCCTGGATTTTGGCTTGAAAAGGAATAATATCTAATAAATTGGCTGCCTAAGAAGTTATGGAACATTTTGTAAAATGGCAGCTATGAACATGCCAGTGTAAATCACGAGAAACACTTCGTCGGTCCGGATGACGGGAGCCTCAGAACGCAAACGATTGAAAGTATGTTTAATAATTTATTTAATATTTTAAAACTTTTGATTCATTCGCCCCTCTCTTTTTTGCGAACGAGTTGCCGCTTATCAAGTCTGACAGGCCACTCGAGGATAAGGATCATTAAGTTTGACGGGTAGACGGTGAAGCACTGAAAGCATTAGTAATGATAGTTGTAACTCGTCAGAAATTGATAATTTAAGACGACGATTCAACAAGAATTTGTTTACATGGGAATTGAAAACACAGCAAAGTTGTAGTCAGCCGAGAGAGAGAGAGAGAGCCCCTAATACTGTTTTAAACAGACAAGAAGTTTTAGGAAAAAAACCTTGCTCATGGAAGTTTTGTTTAGTTTTAGGTACGAAAAAGAAGAAAAGGAAATTATTGACAGTGATTGTAGCTAGATGGGGTTTTGTTGTGAATGCTTTACATGGGAACTATAGATTTGAGCTCAGTCGAGCGACTATGGTAAAAATAACAGCAGAGTAGAGAAAGACTAACAACGTCTCTTCTGTGAGAAAGAGGCTGTAGAGAGGAGAAGAGAGCATCGCCCACTTGATTTCGAAGTCGGTTTTGTACTTTGTCAAGGCATGAAAAGATGCTTTGAGCGGCACCTCACCAGATGTGGCAGCAGTTTTCCATCTTCAGACGTAGTTGACTATTATACAGTTGGAAGTTTGCATCAGGCGTGATATTTTAGAAGCAGTAGAATCATCCAACAATTTTTCCAGCGACATTGGAAACACATTTGATGTAAGTCTTCCATTTCAAGTCTGAAATGAATAGCAGTCCTAGAAGCTTATCAAAGCAGTTGGCTTCCTCACTGTGAGAACTATTCATCTCAATTGGGGCAAAGTGAGGTTGAAGGCGTCTGTGTTGAAATAAAAAAGAAGTCTAATTTTAGACGTATTAAAGGCACCACGCCCTCTAAGTCGGATGCGAAAGAATCAGCATGATATTGATCATTAATGTTCTTTGAAGTGTTGCCATCTGCATAAATGTCAACGATTTATCTGTGTGTGATTTTAGAGATTCTTGTTAAAGATGAGGAAGACTGTTGAGTCCAGAATAGACCCTTGAAGCACGTCAGAGTTGATACTCTGAGCTTCGGACTTTATGGACCGATCAGAGAGAAGGTATTTGATAGTTGAGACGAAATTCAAGATATTCCATAGCTAAAAACCTTGTGAAGTAGACCTTGATGTCTAACTCTATCGAAGGTTGTTTATATGTAAAGAGCTATTGCTCTGGAAACAAAGCAACCGGATATAGATTTACTGATCTGGTGTGATATTACAGTCAGCACATCAGTTGTTGATCATGCAGGACGAAAACCATATTGCTTGTCACTGAGTAAGCTGTTTTTGCTGAGTTGATTGAAAACTTCTTGATTTATCACAAAATAAAGAAACTTACTCATGCCGCGCATGAGACTGATAGGTCTGTACTGAAATGCAGAAAACCGATCTCCAGTATATTTAAATACTGGCCAGATTAACGCAGTTTACTAAGTTGTTGGAAAACATTTCTCCTTTAAGCAACGATTAAACATATTTGTAAAAATAGGAACTAGTTCCAGTTGACGATTGGAATGTTGCCAAGGCCAGTTGATTTGCTGGTATCAAGATTCCTGATAAGTTTGGCAACATCCCGGACAGATGTATGGATGTCGCTCAGAGTATTTACAGTGATAGAGAGAAATTCACGAGGTAGGCGGCCTAATAGCAAACAGTGGAGTTTGATGCAAATGTCCTTGCAAACATTTGGACTTTATCGGACGCTGGGGAAATCACCTCCGGTCCATTGATGATGGTTGAAATAGAGGTTACGGATCTGTTCAGGACCTTGTTTGTTATTCGGCCAAATTCGTTGAAACCAAGCCGCCTCCCAGCTAATCTAGATTTAACAGATTGGGCATATAACTTCTCGCATTTCGTATAACACGTTCTCAGTGGTTACGGGCAGTCTTAAAGCCGACTTTAGTTTTAGAAAATCTATTTCGTTAAAAGTAATTGAAATAGTTGTTTCTGTGTGCAATGGCGGTGGCACATTCTCGTGTGTATCACGGCCAGAAGTTTGGTTTCTGATTGAATTTTATGGAGTGTATTAAGCTCTCCATATCAAATATTTACTAATCAGTAAAATTGGATGCGATTCAGGACAATTTTTTTAAACATGGGCTGCTGAGGACTTTCTGATATGAAGGATATAATGCTGTCTCATTCAGCTACCAAGTATCGATACTGTGCAGTTTAGAAACCAGAGGTAAAGATTGTCCAGATTTATTATTTCTGAAACAAAACAGGGCACGTCGTGAAAAACTGCCTAGGAAACGCAAACGGTGACGATGTGTCAGCCTCACTCTCTCCCCAGCTGGTATTAATGGCAAAATGCGATACCACTAGTATATTCTGTATGTTTTCGATCCCTTGTAACTTGATCACTGTATGATTGGAGTAGACAGGCAACGGACGTTCTAACAGTCGACGGTGAAATTCTACACAGCAAGCAGTAGATAATGTAAACCCCGTAAAATTTGATCGTCCGGTGATGCTATCTTCTTAAGGGCGGAATCATAAGCCCGCGCCGTGATCAGAATCGAGGAATCAGATTTCCGCGCCGAGTTCGATAAATAGACTAGACCGTTGACAGCGTCGTAGAAATGGTCAGTTGGCCATCCAATGAACTTGAGAATTAAGTGCCTGTGTATCCCATGTCTGTTACAATTCGCGAAGAGTATCGCCACGTGGCTGAATAATGGTTGGCTGCTTCCTTATCCCGAGGAGGAACTTGCCCCCCCCCCAAAAAAAAAGCCTGATTCCAGTAATGGCCATATGTAAACTAAATACGTCTGAGGTGCAGCAAGTGTTAGTTTTTCGTTAGTTTAATGGATACATCGACGACTACACGGCTCATGCCGACGTCTATGTGCAAAAGTTAATAGAGAGGAGAAAGAAAGGTGTCAACGTTTCGTTGCTCGATCTCCGAAGGGTCTACTTACAAGTGCACAAATCCTAGTGGCCGTACCAAACTGTTATCTTTGAAGGAAAGAAGTACTGCTTATCGCGTATGGGATTTGGACTCAATGTGGAACCATCCATCATTCGAGCTATTGTTGACGTTACACTCTCGAAAGATGACGCGATCCGGTAAGTAACTTCGACGTACATTGACGATGTTTTCATCAACGAAAATATAGCTTTCGGAACTAGGGTGAGAGCACATTTGGTTAATTTTTGGACTAGCCGGCAAAGTATCGGACCCTCTGGGAACGGTATACGAGTGCTTGGCTTAACAGTTTGGGACGAGAGCAACATGCTAAATGGGAACGGGGAAACGAGGTTCGAGGCGTACCGCGTGTTCTTACCCGTCGCAGTTTGTTCTCATTTTGCAACAAGCAAGTCGGGCACTTTCCAGTGGTTTAATGGCCTAGGATGGCTGCAGTATTTATTAAAAGAAGAGCGACAGACGCAGAAACGAGTTGGAACAAGAAGGTGACCGATATTCCTCTAACAACAATTATAAAAGAAGTCGCTGCAAGAGTGCACCAACCAGACTCCCTGCGAGCAGAAATGGTGTGTTAATGGTCCTGAGCTTGACGTGTAAATTGATGCAAGCCCTCTAGCCGATATGGTATCACTGGAGTACGATGGAGCTACTGTGAAGAGTGCGAGCTAATTACGAAAAGAAAAAGGAAGCGCAGCACATAAACTTGGCGGAAGTTGAATGTTCTGCTAAAAGGTGTAAATCCGGCATAAATGTTGAAAGCGACTAAATTGCATCTTTATACTGACTCTGTGCGTGTGCACAAATGGGCCACGGATACCCTAACCGGGACAACCAGGGTGCGCACAAAAGCGGCAAGTGGGATGCTGATCAGACAACGGCTTGATGCACTTGCAAGCATGGTCCAAGAGTATGAACTGTCTGTAGATGCAGTATTGGTGAGGTCAGAACATAACCGAGCAGGTAGTTTGACGAAAGTAAATCAGCGATTACTTAATCAAAAAGGCGGTTAAACCTCTATACTGTACAAGTGCTGTGTTGGCAAGCAGGCACGACTTTGACCTGATAAAGTCCATCCATCACCGAAGCGGCCATCCTGTAATACGGCGGACACTGTACTTTGTCAGGTAGATGGATCCCATGGTTTCTAAAGCGTGTTTGATGGCAGTGGTAAGAAATTGTGAGAAGTGGCAGTCGATTGACCCACAACCCACGCGTTGGCCGAGGAGGAGAATTGGACGTTACTGACACTTGGTTTCGAGTGAGAATGTATGTAACCCACTACAAAGGCAGACACTATCTGTCGCTCATTAACTGCAATACTCGCTGAAAGTGACACAGCATTTCGTAGCAAGGTTCTCGTGGACTTTCTAGGCGAATAGGGAGTTCGATTGTGTTTTCGTTTTGCGCATGTTCTCTCCGGTAATGGCATTGTGGAGCGTAGCTATCGATGCGTAAAGTGAATTACAGCGAAGAAACAGTGCACCATAATGAAAGCCGTATATTGGTACACTTTTTTCCCTAAAGATGATGTGTCGCAGCTGACTGCCCCTGCGAACATGATTCAGCTCTACCGCGTGTGACTGAAGGGTTTCAATGCACTTCCCCAGAAAAAAAACCCGCAGTAGATTGGATACAACGTTGGCGATCGTGTCTGGATGAAGACCCCTATTTTGACGATACACGTCCCGTTATACACGGAGACGCGTTACGGCTGTGATCAGCCCACAGAACGTCCTTGTTGATGGGATTAACCGACATGTAAGGGACCTGCGTCCAATCTAAGGCCTGGATACTAGGAGTGACGGCGAACTTTCAACCCAAGATGCAAAGATGATCACCATCAACGAAATTGGCGGTTACCCCTTTGAATTAAACAAACCGTCTTCAACGGATACTACTTCTGCAGACAAATCGTCCGACGACGAAGGTACCATTACCCTTGAGGAGCAGTAGACATAGGAGACCCGCCCCCAGGTTGTAATTCATGTAATCATCAGATCATGGAGTAGGGTAGCGAGGGTAAAAAGGGAGAACCCAACGACGGATTTCGATTGACCAGCTGCGGTTCATCGGTCAAAGAGGTAGCGAGCTGTATTTGTGTGGTCACGTATTGCAAGGAAACAGTGGCGGCACGCGAACCCGGGCCCATGATATAAAGAGGAGTGTGTCAGATTATTCAAAATATGCGCTGTTTACGGTAAAAAAATCCATGGTAAAAAGAGTTTGTTTTAATTTGACAGCGCAAGTTTGGTTGTGAACACCGCGTCATTCACATGCGTGTTGGACTGTTGTTGGTGAAAAGAACGGAAAGAGTAATTCGGCGTCCGGTTTGAACTCAGTGGTAGAGAATTCTTTTAACTCTAAGTAGTGAACCAAATACATTTCATTTAAGTTTATTAACTCTCCATTTCACCAAAACAACCAGGTTACATAGATCTCGATCAGTGACGTAGTTATCTGAGAGATGACTCACTTATGGGGTGAAGTAGGCCCCATTAGCTTAGAACCACCAAAACATGCAAACTGGAGAATCCAACCCGACACCAACAATCAGCCGATCTAACGCTCCATGGAAATGGGAGAAATTGTATTAGTCCCATTTCTCCTTATAAGCATACTGAAGGCCGACGTCGTCGACGACCGATACATCCAGGAAGCGCTTAGTAATCTGGACCCGATGGTCAGCGTTAAAGTCGAATCCCTTTCAACAGAGAAACTTCGCCAGAGGGTCAGTGACCCTGTTATGTCGAACTTACATAGCATAATGGTCACCTCACAAGGGTAGATAATGTGAACCAAACTCTCAGGCTGGCCGCATAGTCCCCGGCATTCAAAGCCACGATCGCCTCGTCTATTCTAGCATTACTGACATTGGTGCACTAAAGCCTACATCGGAGATTGATGCCTCTAGTATAGAGCCTGGGGAAAACCGTGTCGGAATATCGAGACCATAATTGAAACCTTTTTGTGCTACTTGCTGGAAAAAGCAGGCGCCGTGGGGTTACCGTGAGACGAAAGCAATCCTCCACCACACACGCAGCAGTTTCACGCTATTGCAAACCACTTGATGTCGTATAACGACAGGGCAATTTATCAGGTTCAGAGTAGATCCTAACGAAACAACCCACATGGACGTACAAACGACAACTGACGTAGCTAAACAAAACAATTTCTAATACCTAGCTTTCTCATCAGGGAAATCTAAACAGCTTAGGGTAGCAGTCCCTACCCCTCATTTAGATATAGCGGCACGAAAAATAAATTACCGGACAGTCAGCTAAGAGGCGGCTGAGGCGAAGAAGAGACGGCGGCCGAAACTGCAATTTCTCCCACGACTCGTAGATAACTTAACGACGACACCTCTCTTGGTCGGTGCTCTCATACATGCTCTCTCGATTTCTCTACGCCTTAGGGGGTAGTCAGAGAGGGTCCGTATAACTTGTAAACGACCAGATTTCTTCAATCCATTTCAAGGTGAGTAGTATGGGTTGGCGAACCCCGTCGCTGATCCAAGGTGGCGGGCGGCCAAAAAGGGCGTCGCCAAACGACCTCGTCGAGCGAAAACGGTGCGGGCTTTCTTCTGATGTTGATGCAAACCACACAGAAGCCCAAAAACCGCTTTGTATCGCATCCCGGTAAAAAGTCGCTTTTACATACCGAAGTGTATTTCGTACTAAACATGTCTTAAACGCTGTCAGGACACCCGGCCTTGGCCTAGTAAAAGTGTGGGATTGTACTATATGCTACATTAAGGTGAGTTTACTTAAACAGCAACCTGATATTTTCTACAGTAAGTGACCAGTGCTAAAACCGACTTTTAGTCGGTGTCTGTCTGTTGTTTACGTAAACACCCGGAAGATGCCGATTGAAAACGACCCAGCGTCAAAATTAAAACGACGCGATACTATCAAACAAGAAAATACATTGGAACAATGTTTAAAGCAAGAAGAAAAATGTCAATGTTTGTAAAATTTCATGAAAAGATTTTTTTTTGCAAACAAAACATAATTAAACAACTTTTATATTTTGTTTTACAAGAAAGATTTTTCACGAAAAAGTCATGCTTTGTTCAATTATTTTCTTGTTTCGATAAAAAATGTTAAATAGTAAATTAGTACTTAATAATAAAATGATATTGTAATTTTAATAAAAAAACACGAAAATATACTTTGAAAAATAACTCGTCTGATTTAATATCCATTCTTTAAATAAGTTCATTGTTTCCAGTCTACATCGAATGAAAAGAATAGTATAAGTTATACTGCATGGACATATATATATTGGTTTGTAAACACAAGTAGAAGACAAATCCCTAATCTTAAGCAGTTTTATTTTTATATGAACATTTCATGATCATAAATTTTGCTGAATAATTTGATAAGAGTTGCTCTCAGTTTCTAAAAATAAAATTTTCTTGATTTTTTTAACTTGAAATCAAACTTTGAAAAGTAAATATAGCATGAAAGATTACGAATTCAGTAAAGTAAAACAAAATCAATAATTGAAAATAATTCATTAATAGAACATTTATTGAAATAAATTTAAATGTGTTTTTTGTTATTGTTTGTTTGCAAAACGGACAGTTTGTTTACAATATAGTAAGAATTTGTTATGAATTAAAAGTTATTTCTAACGGGGCTTGTTTATTTACAATATATTATTGAAATATTTCGCTTATTTCGTTGTTTTATCGCACACATTTTGGACGAAACATATTAATTAGTCTAAAATTGTATTATTTATACCGAAATAAAATACTAATTTATTTTTTACGACTTTAATTCATCCATCTTTATCAGCCGTTCGTAGTCAAAATCAACCAGAAAAGACAAAATCGCCATTTAATTTTTCCATCACGTAAGGCTCTGAAAATGTGATCATTTTTTGGGGGAAATACGTTTGAAAAATAAAATGATTTCAAAGTTAATGAATGATCCTTAAGAGGGGAGCCGTGTTTTGGGCAGGGGAATAAAGTCACAATAGCAGGAACAAGTTAACAATGATTTCCAACCCATAAATAATCCTATGGACCTGAATCTTCTTGTCTGATTACTTGCTCTGATTATTGATGGATGCATGCGCGTTACGCGTTCCGAGGACTTCCGGTCCTCATTGATAGTGGTTCTTACTACCGCTATCAATAGCAATACCAGAAAAACTTGATAGCCGTAGTTGCGTCCCTCAGATTTTTGTCGCGTTCTGCATAAACCGCCTAAATTAGTAGCAAAATTAAAATAAGAAAAGTAAATATGCTCGCCAATAAAATAATCCGAAACAGAAAATGTTCTTGCATTTTTTATTGAAACTAGATTCGGAGATTAATTAGCAAACCCTGTTTGTATAAAATAAAACAATACGTTATTGAAGATAACGCTCTGCATAGATTTTTAAATGTTAAATGGAAGCTGCACTTGTAGAAGGCAACACGATTGTCTTACAGCGTATTTAATTATGGTCGATCAAGAGTCTATGTCCATTTAACGTTGGAAACGGACATAAACACGTTAAGATTTAGAATTAAAAATAATAATCTCATAAGTAGTGCTTCATCGATACAATTACAGTGAATGTTTTTGTATGAAATACTGTAAACTAATGCTATCGTAATTTTTTAAATTTAAAAACTATTCCGGGTTGTTAGGAGGATAGATTAAAATTTATCACTGTTTTCTGATTTCGATGAATGAAAGATAAGAGAAACAGGTGAGACTGGGGTTTCACCACGCTCACCTTTATCTATGTAACGACCTGTATTTTAGGAGGTCATGCTGGAGATCCGTCTGACAACTATTTAGAGACACAATACAAATACGGCAATGACAAAGAAAGATGGCAAACATAGGAAGTAAATGGGTGAATAACAAATAACGGTTTCATTTCACCGTAAAGGTGTGGGTAATAAACAAGAGTCGCTTCAGCTTCGGTGCGTCACACGAATAGTTGACGAAGGGTGTCTCGACGGGTTACTTCTCCGTTTGTGGTTGCAGATGGGCGTCACTGATGTAAGTGAAATGGCTCAATAGATTTGATTAATCTAGATTAGTTCTCCAACGTTGCTGGTCGAACAGAGACGTCACTGAAATCGAGGGAGTGTTGGGCAAGCCGAAGACAATTGATCCTGGTTAAGGCGGAATGCAAGTGTAGTTTCTGAGTTACCCTAAAAAGAGCATGTTTGTTCGCAAAAAAATCTTAGTAAGTAGGAAGTGAATTTCACTAAAAACTGCAGGTTGGTTCGCATTAAATTGCAGTAAATACAACGATCGGTTTCTCTGAAAAGGCCAGGTTTGACCTGGGACGGACGAATGGAAATCTTGAATGAGGGTACTTCGATCGCTACTGCTAGGCGGTTGAGTCTATGACTGTTTTTTTTTCTATAATTTAAATTTCAATTTCTAAATAAAAACAAATATTATTTTGTGAGCTGATTGAACAGGAAATCAGTTTACTTACTATTTTCAAATGTATATTGTAAAATGAAAGAGGTTTTTTTATATTATCATCATTATGATATACTCTAACATCTATTTGATTTTTATGGCAAAGTTTTTAAAGCCAAACAGAAACATTAAAAAATATGAGATTTTCGCTAATACTTCACAAATTTTATTTCAAAACTAAATAATTCTTAAATAACAAAAAGTTTCGTATAAATTGTTCCGAAAATTTATAGAAACTTGTTTACGTGATTTAATGTTTTTTATTGACAAATGGTGTATACTTTTTCGTTAAATTTTCCTTGTGAAGTATAAAATTACAATAACATTTTTATTTAGCTGATTATCAAAGAATTCTTTAAGTGTAGAAAATTTACTTAAAATTTATTTTAAACTAAAATGCTATATATATTATATAGCATTTTAGTTTTAAATAAATTTTAAGTAAATTTTCTACACTTAAAGAATTCTTTGATAATCAGCTAAATAAAAATTAAATTATAATTTTATACTTCGTAAGAAAAAATTGCATTAAAAATGTCTATGCAAATAAGTAAACTTAGATCATCTAACGGATGGTGCTAACCAGTCGTTAAATTTCACCGACAAGAAAAGAAACCGATGTGACAACAATAAAAAGGAAATATTTTTTCAATTAGAGGATGGTAATGATGTTGTTGTGGTCAGGATCAGAAGCTGCTGCTAGTCGTAGAGTGTAGTATCGATGTAGCTAGTTGGACAGAGATGATGATAATGATGATGAAGTTCCGGCGGACTGGACTGAGAGTGCGGCGAGTCGATGATCAAGATAAGACTATTGATTCAACATTTTCGGTAACAGCTCACACTGTCTATCAAACGTTTAACCTCATTCACATGTAAAGAAGGTTGATATAAATAATAGAATCTTGATCTGCTTTTTTGCCTTGTCACCTAATCCTAACCCTTACCCTGGCTATATTATCCACAATAATATGAAGCTTCACCCCTTTCTTTTCAAAATCTACAGCAATGAGTTCTACAAGAAAATGTCCCGATACATACCAGTAAATCCTCCAATGAAAAATAACTATAGATTTGCCTAGTCAATCTAATAGAAATGTTGTGGTAAAACTTTGAGTTGGCAGTTCTTTTTTATGGCAATCGCTCCAGACAAGACATGAATCTATTTGGTGTAAGGAGCTAAAAATATACTATTTCAAGGTCAAAAAACTAACTAACGATATGTGGATATATTCTGACCTTTTTTCAGAAACATCGCTCATGGAATATTAAGACTAAATGACTAAATAAGAGAAGCGAAAGTTACGAGGCGATCGAAAGTAAACCCAACGTCCGCTTTGTACTCTCCTAAATGTCATATTCTGTTCAACCTCTGTCAAGTGAGTAAGCTTTTCAAAGTGGAGTAGTAAAAATTCCCAAACACCAGCATATGTGAGATCTATCAAAACAAATACGTACAGTCCGAAATCATTTATGAACTAAATCAAATTGCTATCATTAATTCATATACCGGAAATACAATAACCACACACATACTTCAAAGCTCTGCTATTTTATTGAAAGAATTTAGGATTTAATCGCACTCAAGTTTCATCTAAAGCAAGAATGATACATAAACTGTTTGAAAGTCAGTAACACATGTGACTACCGAAAGTACATAGAAACAATACAAAATGTTTTGCTGGTTATCTTGCGGAAAAGTGTGTTTCGGTATATAAAATCGTTTTTTTCTAAATAACAATAATGTTTCTGGTTTCAAACTAGATTTTGAACGATATCTTAAAATGTTTATTAAGCACTGTAAACTTTACTGTATTTTCTTTGAATAGCGTGAAGCGAAGATATTTTGTTTATACCTAAAGCAAGATACTTAATTCGTTTAATATTAAAAAACATAAAACGGCATTTGAAAACGTTCTTCAGAGAATATATTTTCATTTGATAAAAATATAAAATATAAAATATGAAAAATCTGAAATGATTTCTCAACTGAATTCTTTGTCTATATACCAATTATATATGTAATAGATAGAAGGAATACGATTTGCAATTAAGTACATATATTTATTTACATAGCAGACAGAAAACGTTGATATCGCTTGGAGAAGCAAATAAAGAGAGGGTCGTGCACAAACACACTGAGCGTGTACAATCAAAAGTCTACGTGGGTAAAAGCAAGTTAGCACTGCTCCACCGTTCACTACCTTCAAAACCTTCTCCTTCTTACCGTAACCCTAACCCTAACCCTAACCCTTCTCCTTCTTACCGAATATCGGTTTCTATTTTTGGTTATGTTCTAAGAACCTTGAAATTTAACGAAAAGAAAATCGAAAATCACCTGAATTCAAAACCACACTATCAACATAAAATACTTTCACCATTTCAACGAAATCATGAACTAGATATGGGAGTAAAACCGTAATAGAATGCAAATTTACTGTTTGTACTAATCGGACATTGTTATGTCAGCTTGTTCTTATGTTTTAATTTTCCTGTAATTCAAGAATTAGGCTAAATATTTGTTTGTGTTCAAATTGAATATGTAGTCACTTATTTCTTCAACTTAGATATAATTTGTGTAAGTGGTGTGATAATAAACCATACGTTGTAAAGAGGTGAATAGTATAGACGAGAGGTTGGGAAACGCTGGTATAGTTTTAAATGTTTTAATATATACTTACGCTATTACTTGTTTTAAGTAAAGACAACAAAATGATCAAATTAAAAATTCACAAATAATTTTTTCTCTTCATCGTCAATCTTCTGTCTTTTTAGTTTATTATAAGCCGAGAGAGATACAAACAATTGCACTTAAAGGGGCGGTTAGAATCTTAAAAAGATCTCTCGGCCCGAGTGTCTGAAATAGTTGGTGAATGTCTGGCATCCGGTAGGATGCCCCATCCCCAGCAAAAACAAAAATATGAGAAAATTATGAAAGAGGAAAAAAGATATATTTGCAGCATGACTAAATGTCATATTAATAGAACTTAAAACTTGTTCAATATGTAAGACTACAAGGTTTCTGTTTCATACTGATATTAAAGTTCAGCTTTGGGGTTTATTATCTGCCTTACTATTATTCCGCAACTCCAAAATATATCAGAATACTATTTATACGTTTGTGTAATCAGTGAGAAATAAAATTATAATTACACAACACAATATAAGCGTTACAGCAACAATATAAAGTCTGACTTTTTTCAACAAACTTTACAAATTATATATTTGAAATATTACAAATTTCCACGAGGATATCATTTTGTTCCCTTAAAATAGCTAAATAGGAAATACAGAGAATATGAAATAATTGAATAAATGAACATCAATAAAAAATTTGATTCATCCTGTCAAATTTAAAAATCGTTAAATAATACTTCTATCAATTGTTCCTGTTCATTCTATATAAAAATAATCTCTTTTTTATGAAGCTAAGTATTCGTATATGTTAATATATTTGTATGTGCAAAATTCACTTTTAAAATAATTAACGGATCATCATGATTTTGCAACACAGCTGCTAGACGTAAGAAGGCGTAACGTGGACCTTTTTTTTTAAGTTTAATTGAGTTATTTTGTTAAAAGGAGTGACAATGGGGTGAAAGACCATTTGTGAAAATTCATATATCTCCAATTTTCGTGAAATGTTAACCAATAGCTACTAGACGTCAATTAATAAATATTCTCTAAATTTAAGTTTTTTTGCAGTATTATAAAAGGCGGTTTGAAAGCATATTATCGGCACAACCTTCCATTTGTAAAATTCAAATATTTAAGACTTGCATTGGATTTGTTCCATAGTCATTAGACACAATTTAAGCAAGATTCTTTAAATTTCAATTCCTCCTTAGAACTCGTTTAGCTTAAGCCTAAAATTTTAGACATTTTCTAGAACCAAAACTATCATAAAAACTAGAATAATGGTTTCTAGATATAATGTTTAGTAGCATTATATCTTGAGTTTTATTTTTGTAAGGAGACATAGAAGTAGTGCAAACTAGTTGTGCGGGTAAAGGGTTAATTTTCCCGTCCTTGAACTGTTGTATGATGATGGACGGTACTTGTGGGATTATAAAAACCTTTATGAGAATGTTATATGATAATGGACTATGTGGTGGGGAACGGGTGTGGGGTCGTTGGTTTGGCTTTTTGCGATTAGTGCGGGCCGCCGGGTACATAAAGTGCGATGTTGTTTCCTGGGAATCGAAACATGACAAGTGACAAGACAATAGATGATCCTAGTTCAAAAGGTCATCCTTCACCTGTGTGGTAATCACGTGATCTTACGTCACAGTTTTCATATGTGAGAAAATTGGAGTTTTTAATTTAGTTAGGAGGCGCAGAAGTCGGACGAAGGAATTACGATGTAGCCAAGTCAGAACGGGAAATGTTTTTCCCTAAAAAAGAATACTGGCGTACGAGATGTCCTTCTCCCCGCTGTCTCCTCAAATAACAAAGGACTGATTAGACAATAAGCTAGCTAAGAATTAACCACGATATTTGTACATCTCTCTCTCTCCCTTTCTCTCAATGATGAGCAAAGCATATCCACGGGCAATAGAAACTGATGCTGAATAAAAAGTAATTAAAATGAAAAGATTGTTGTCTTATGAAGCGAGAAAGGTTTTTTGTTACAGACAACTCACGGAGATGGCCACTACAGAGGCGGAGAAAGAACTCAACCACTAGATGACAGAGTAAACCGAGAAGAAACGAAGGTATGAATTATAAGGAACTATGCAACAGAACGGGTATTTGCCTAGTTCTATATAAAAATAGCCGTGGCAATATAAGTTAATTATTCATAAATATCAGTTTCTGATAATGTCCATGCAAAAAATTTTAATAAATATGTTTCGAATAAACTAGTTGATTCATTCATAATAAAACTTTGTAGTGGCAAGTGGAATAGTAGATACTTATGTTAGGCCATGTTAGACCATAGTGTTCAAATTCAATCAAATATGTTGCATTCACTCATAAGATGATATAAAAATGTATCAACATATCGACTATCGATAAAACTAATAATTCACTGAAAATGACACAACTGTGTGCTACCATTAAATAACCAAATTCGATATGCTATGAGTAAATAAACTGAACAAACGGTGCATCTTTAAGTAAAGCTGTAGCATAATTTTAAATTACCGGTTACATTTTATATGTAACCGCTAATTTGATTGTTTCCCCTAAAGATTTGCATGCCTGGTCCAATAGTGCAAACAAACAATTGCAAACAAAACTTTCCCATGTTAGATTTTTAGATGAAAAATTTGGTATCCCACTTTCGTGATTGGAGACATTTGGGTCTAAATTGATTCACCTGTTCACTATTTCATATTAATCAAGAATAACGGAGTATCCTGTTAACAAATACTATTTCATAACCATGCTGCATGACGTAGATCAAGATGCAAACTTGCTTTTTTTGGAAATACATTAAATGTTTGATAGTGAATAATTCAGCTAAACTCAATGTTGGCTCATGTCTTGTGATTGCAAGATTAAGAGGGCCGGTGCGATTTTAGTAACTCTTAACCTTATAATAATTGAGAACAATAGGTTGATTTTCTTGGAGAGCCTACATTAGATTTAATGAGAAAGGTTAGTTCGCAAATAAAATAAAACAATACTTTGGCAAATGTTTAATAAATGTACTTTTCAAAATAGCAATGATTGAGAAGAAAACAACGTTTCTAAATTAACCACTGGAAAATATGGTTTACCAGTAAATGTTTGATCGTAACTGACTCATGATATTTATCTGTAATAACTTTTACTGAAGTATACATATGCTAAGATTCTAACTAATACGGTTTACTATCATAGTCATATAAGAGTTTTAAGAGGTTGAATGTCATCGATACCTTTCGTATAACAATTTATTTCCATACATAATGATGTTTTCATGTTATCTTTTAAATAAATCCAAAATGTAATTAAACATAATAAAATTAATTATTTTGAATGCATTTATAATTTGCAACTCGTAAAAATAACTATAAACAAGATTAAATAATGATATATACGTTTTGTTCAAAATATAAGTCCAATAAATGTCGACTACTCAAGAGGCTCTACAAAAAATGACGATATTGACGCTCTAACAGTTCGGAATTCACTAAAATAAATCTAAACTCTCGTCTAATTATTCTTTGAGTACAAGACATTTTGCCTTCTCAAAGATTTTGCATTGAGTAAAAGAAATTTAAATTACTCAATAATTGTGCTTTTTCTACAAGTACCATCCTACTCCAAAGAGTTCTGAATTGAATGAAATAAATTTTGACAATCCAATACTTAATTATCGAATATAAGAAATGTCAACGCCCTAATATTCCAGAATTTACTATGAGAAATTTCAAATCCATAAAATTATTAACTACGAGAAATTTCGTCTTCCCAATATATCTGAATGGACTAAAATTAATATCGACTCCGCTTGAAAAGGAATGGCGAATATCTGATAAGCGAACGGAATAAAATAGCGCGTACTGCTTTAGATAAATAAAACAATGCGTTTATTCTCTATGCATATCATCTCGATATCTGTTCGAACAATGTTTCCTGTCATGTATATATATATATATATATATATATATATATATATATATATATATATATATATATATATATATATATATATATATATATATACATATATAAGTATGAATATGGTGTAATTACATGTTTTAGTGGCAGACCAATCGACAGTCAACGTAGTAATTCTTATACCTGTATGCAGCGCACGGTGTTTGACGAGATAGTTACCTTAAATAAATTTATCTCGAATTATGTGGCGTTTTTTTGGGGTCGAAGGAAGAAGACATTTTACTCTGATAGTGTTGTTACTTCTACCCTTACGCTGTCATAATGTATCAAAAGGAAAACAGTTGGCCAGGTAAAATATAGGAATATCTATTTCCGAACAGAACAATATTTTTTTAAACACATACGAGGGGAATACGGAGCAGACTTGTATACGCAGCTTTTGCTTACGAAAGTAAAATTGTATTAAAATCGGGGGTAGATTGACTTTACCTTCTTTTAAAGAAAATGAGACAAATATATATATGTATATATATATATATATATATATATATATATATATATATAAGGCATACATAAAAAGCATACATGAAAGTGAAATATTACAAAACCTTTTTCACTTTTGAAGAAAAACTCTATACTAATATATATATATATATATATATATATATATATATATATATATATATATATATATATATACTTGAACTATATGAGCCGGTTTACCTCAATTAAGTTAATTTTGGTTTGATTAAACCGATTACAACAATATCATGTCACTTGCATTCACGCCACACATAAAAAATATCATTACTATTTTGGGGATAGACACCATCGTCATATATAATCTGAAACTACATTACCCAGGGTTCTTGGATACGTATATTTCTACTTTTTTTTCAAGCGATGCACAATGGTATTGAGGGTCTGGCTTTTCGCCGGATGTCTCTAAGAAAATGTATCACGAATTCCTCCTAGTATTTAGCGAAAAAAAACATAACATTATGTAATACGACACTACGTTATTCAGTGTATTTTGATGAGTATATTTATTTTCTATATAGATGGGAGTAAAATAATATTGTGAGTTTACGCTCGTGCTGGACATCCTTTAAAAAGAAATATGTCACGAACACCTCCTAGGTTTTAGAAAGAAAGATAACTATTACCATTTAGATTTTTCAACATAATTTCCTAGAGTACTTAATGAGATCTAAGTCATTTGAATCAAACGGAGTGGAAAAATATTGTGTGGTCAGTATTTATGTTGGATATCCATCAAAAAGAAAATATATCCCAAATTCTTCTTAAACTTTTGGAGATAGACACTCGTCGCGTTATATATTCTGAATGAACATTAGTCACGGAACTGTGATTTTCCATTTCGGCTAAAGGGAGTAGAATAATATTGTGTCACCTGCATTTGCACAGAACATCTATAAAATGTAAAGTTTCACAAACATCTCATAGAATTTAAGAAAATAGAAAAGCATTACCATATATATTCTGAAAACTAACCTATATAATGGATAAGTATATTTCATTTTTATAACCCAGGGTATACTAATATTTTGGTGTCTATGTTCGCACCGTATAACAATAAACGTGAAATCTGCAACAAACGCCTACGAGCGGATGTGAGGTAAAGAAGCTAGAATTACATCAACCAATATACATGGATGAATATATTTCATTTTGAACAACAACAAAAATACAATAATAATGTGGGGCCTGCGTTCCCGCCAGACGCCAATAAAAATAGAATATCTCACAAACTATTCCTTTAGTTTTCTGAGATAGACCTACATAACGGTTATGTGAATAAGTATATTTCATTTTCATGTAATGGGGTATAATTATATTGTGAGTCTACATTCGTGACGGAAGTTCATTAAATGGAAATAGGCCACGAAACATTCTTACAATGTTGAAGATAGACCCTCATAGGCGTATATACTCTGAAATTATTTTATAGTAAACTTACTTTGAAGAGTATGTTTCATTTTGATCAAAGGGCTACAATAATATTTTGGATTTTCGCTCACACTGGACGTCTATAAACAGGAAATGTGTCATAAATTCCTCCTATCCTTTTCGCGATAAGCCCTCTAGCTATATACACTACATGACCCAGTGTTCTTAGATAAGTATATTTAATGTGTATCTTACGCCAGACGCCCATAAAGAGGAAATATATCACAAACTATAATATTTTGGAAACAGAGCCCCATAATCAAATACATTCTTAAAGTACATTTTCCAGGATACTTGTACAAGTATATCTTCTTTTGATGAAAACGGTTATTATGATAGTTTGGGATTTGCGTTAGCTCACGAGATCAATAAAAAGGGAATATATCATAAACTCCATTTAGGTTTTTAGAGTCTGCCATAACTTAATATAATCTTAAACTAGATAAACCATGGTAATTGCATGAGTATTTCTCATTTTAATCTAATGGATTACAATAATACTGTGGCGTCTGCTTTCATGCCTGGCGTCTTTCTAAACGAGATATGATATACACTCCTCCTGGGAATGTGAAAATAGAGTCCCATTAACATATATATTCTTAAACTACATCACTCATGGCACTTGAGTACAATTATATTGTAAGACTACGTTTGTCTTTAATATCAGGAAAATATATATATATATCACAAACTCAGATAGAATTGTAGATATAAACTCACAAAGAAAAAATGTTACAAAATCCTTCCATGAGTTTGTAGATAGAAACTTGTAAACATATACATTCGAAAATAAATTACGCATATATGTATATTTTATTTTATCATATTGTTTTCTATTTCATCAAAATTATATTGTGAGGTGCACATTCATGACTAAAATTCATTCAAAAAAATGACAACTTCATATTATTTGTATTATTTAGATGTTGGGCGCGAATGAAGACCCAACAATAGTATTGTTCCCTCTTCGGTGAAAATGCAATATAGCTATCTAAGTACCATGAGAAATGAACTCAGAATATAAATCGTTACAGGGGTCTATTTCCCCGCAAATAAAACGTCACATTACTTATTCATAGATCGGTTGCTTGAATGTGGACCCCACAATATTCTTCTTTCTCTTTGATCAAAAGTCATTATAATTATCGAAGTACTCTTTGTAATATTATTCAGAATATATTCATAGGAGTTGATCTCCTCACAAGTAAAACGTTGTATTACTTTTTTAATTCGCCCACAATGCAAACTTCATGATATTATTCCTTCTTTCATTAAAACTAGTTGTTGCAGAATGTATATGGTCATGGGGATCTTCGTTGTGATGATGTTTCGTAATGGGCTATAACATATGTCCAGAGAACAGATGTATTTAACTGAATGTGCAGAATTACGGAATCATGTTTTCCCATTTATTTTTATTTAAAAGAAATCATCATATTCAGAAAGACTAGTTACTCATTATGCTACCTCTGAAGGCAAATGATTGCACTGTAATTCACTTAAGGTTTTTACAGTTGTGAGGGAAAGGGGCTAATATTTCAATATCCACCCACACACTTGATGATATTTCTCGTTGGTGGTCGATTACGTCAAATCCCAATGAACTATTTTAATACGTGTAAAAGTTTAACGAGATTGAATACATTATGCAAGGATAAACTAGACATATGAAATTTTGAATTATTAAATTGGAACCTACATTCCACAACATAATCACAGTTAAATAATGGGCAGATATTTTAATTCTATTAAATAACCTGAGTACCGCTTCCATACAAATATTATTTCAATCAAATTAACCACGTATTGAGTAAAATATGCAATTTTTTTTATTTTACAATAAAATGTATTTTCTTTTACACAATAGATTATTTAAATCATGTTCATCAAAATTAACTTCATCGCAATAGTTCTTATAATGCTGCTAATGTAGTTATTATAATGATGCGAATTAACTCCCTTATTGTTACGCACTATTTATCTATACACAAATGCATATATTGAAACAGAGATATAACCTGTCTTATTATGATTGATTGCCCGATCAGGATCTGTTTTATGTTCTAAACAACTTGTAAGGGAATAACCCGCAATCCTTTACGATTAGTAGCAGAAACTGATCAGAAATACAAAGAAACATACACTTCATAGCCGTTTTACAAACGAGTCGTGTATGTTAAGAACATTTAAAGCGTCGATTATCACCTAATTTTAGGCTGATTTTCACAATGAAATACACGAAAGAAATATGACAGTTATTAATCAGCACTCTGAATTTCTAAGTCCTAGAATTGTAAAAACTAAGTTATTTATTATCACCAAATATATTGATATAATTTTAAATGACACAATGCACGGTTGTCGTAATTCAAGAACGACAACTCAATTTATGAATGTTCCTCAAATAAAAATAAATAGCACATTAAATTTACTCGAAAGAACCCGTTGTTAATTTTAATATGTTACTAAAACTAGTTGCAGTTTAGAACTCTAGAACTTGATCATACTTAATGTCAAGGAAAATGCACTCAAACTAAATCAAATAGTCTTGTTAGTACTTATTCCTCGACGGATATTCTGTTCTCAATCATGTGGCGAAACTCTTCCGAAGAGAGTATGCAATTCGTTCGTAAATAAAATCATTATTGCAAGTCTATCAAATTATTTGTGCGAGTAAATCAAATTATCGTCATTTATAAAATAATTTATAGACATGTATTTCTTTTTGACAATATTAATTCAACATTTTGAATGGGAAATCTTTTTATGTTCAGTTTCATAGAAACACAGACATACAGCTATAATTGTGGTTATGAAACCTCGTGAACAAGACCTGCATATAAAACACAATCTATGAAAGAAATGGTCACAAGATTACACACAAGAGCATGCAACTGGTCAGAATGTAAGAAGAAAATAAACAGCAACAACCTTGAAAAGATTCGGCCATCTGTTGCCTTAAAGTCGACACATAGAAATCATCGATTTTACATCGCTGTTTTTATCCCCCTCATTCTGACACGTTCAATTACATTCTTTTTTATCTGATTATGTTAAAATAGTTATAGTGGATTTGAGGGAGAAATCCAACAGACAACAATTACTTCCTCATTTATTTTATAAATACACTAGCAAATGGGACGTGGGGCTGACCGTTAATGAAAGCAGTCCTCATATATATGAAAAAAATATGTATCATGTAATTTTCTGTTGTTTTAAATAGTTAAACGTGAAAAAGCTACAGACAAGTTTTATTGCAATAGTCTTAACACTTTATTATCCCATTATTCTTATAGTAGTATTTACCACAAATTCCCTAAAATCAAGCGCTGTAACGCAATTCCAATAATCACCATCACTGGATTCAAACATGTGCCCAATCTTGTTACAGGCCTTTATAACAATGACTAAAAATAAAATAAAGCCTCATCTTTTCTCTTTATTATGCAAGTGAATGTTGTCTTAGCTGGATATGACATAAGTGTCCATTTTTAAAGGACTTTTATCTTAGCTGATTTACTCAGACCCTCATAAACTGTTTGGAAAATGTAATCGTAATTAAAATTGATTTGAATGTTCTGTTAACATATTGATTTCTATTTCAACCAAAGAAACAAATTGTCTCTTTCATGGACAGTGCCATGCAAAATGTACAACACATTACAAAAAAAGTTTCATAGGCATTTCTAATTCGATTAGATTGATTAAACTTCTACTGATTGATTAAACATATATTTTATCCTTCATTCCAAAAATTAGATAATTTTATAAAACTTTAAAAAATATCCCACGAAGAAAAAACTATATAATTCAACTCAAGGTGTACAACCAATTTTTAACAACATGCTAAGTAAATTATACAATTAATGTAGAACTAATTGGAAAATTGTAGTGTTAAAATTTTACTAGAATGTTTCAAATAAGGATAGGTTTTATATTTCTAAATTTTTGAGATGAGGATTGATAATTTGCATAATTCCGTTCAGATTCCCGAGTTCGACAGACATATTCCCGAGTTCGAAGAGACACACCTGAAGAAAGCCAGCCAGAGGTCACAGCGGCCGGAACGTTGTGATGATTACATGCAAGATTAGAAATGTAGTCCGAATAACCAAAATTATGCAAAGATAGGTTTGTTCTTCAGAATGTTCCAGATTAATTTTACGGTTACTTAACTTAAGTTGTTGTGAATCAAACAAATGTGTTGTAAACTTTGAGTTGCTTAATTATTTTTATAATTACTTCTAAGAATGACTAAAATTATTACGTCATTCTTTTTGTTAACTGTCCTTTACACATTAACAACATGAGGAAAAGACAAAATAATCGCCAAGACCTCCGTAAACGTATTGTTTACCTTTACACTACTGAACTTGGTTATAGTAAAATACCTACTCAGATAAATGTACTATTTAGTTAAGCTGGTACGATAGTTCGCTGTCGAAAGTCATGTCATTTCTTCGTCTCAAAAAGCGCGTGTCGTCCTAGAAATATAACGGAACATACGACAAGATTATCCGTGAAAAACGTTAGCAACAGTCTCCGAGTTACATTTATAAATTTAGAATGTACTTAGAGTTTAGTATAGTATAAGTGACTACGAATACAATTAGTAATTCACTTCGTCGATATGAGAATTTTCGAGAACTCCAAAACTTTTGTTCAACGAAAACAAGGGTGTGTCATACTGTTTTTACAACGAGCATTGAATCAAACATGCATCATGTTGAGAAAATGTACTGTAGATATACTATAGTAATACTATAGTAATACTATATTAATAGGTAATGAACGATAGTAATACAAAACAAAAATTTAACCTATGAAGAATACCATACCAACAGTAAAAATCGCAGCAAATTTATCTTTAACTTACGGTGCGTTATCGCATAAGGTCTAGGAGACATTGAATGAACGATTATTGGACCATGTTATGGGGACATTCTGGAGAGGAATTTACGAGTGGAGTTCACATTCTCTCGGCTTGAAACCAAGATGCGGTTTTCAAGAATACAATAATTCTAAACATACCGCAAAGCTTAAAAACCATGGTGAAGTGCAAATATAATTGACGTTCTAAAATGGGCCTGTCTCTAGATATCAACCCGATTGAATAATGGAGAAGGATGTAACTAAGAATTCCAATAAGAACATGCAAAATCTCTTGAACAAAACGAAAAGAAAAATACTAAAATCTGATTGTTTGACTAAAGTATGTATTATTAGCAGTAGAAGTTTCATTAATCTAACTGTAGTAGTAATACATAAAGAAACTTGTTCGAAATGTGTTCTAAACGTTGGCGTAGTACTGTATATACAATATTTATTTCAATGATTACATTCATTTGCAGTATATATTTTTTATTTACTTGCACATTGTTAATTTGAAATACATGTATAGTTGGTCTTTTTTGTTAGTTATTTTACACTTCAATAAATGTGTTCCAATTTAAATCACAGTTATCATAACTGATTTCTCTTTGTGTTATACATTAAGTAAAGCGAAACAAGATTTGGTTCATTCAGTTTCGTCTTTGTTTAGTATATGACCCAGGATTTATGTCAAAGATTCAATCAAAGTGCACTTTGTGTTTGTAGAAAGCCCTTACGTTTATAAGCCGAAATATTACTTAAATCATCTATAAATAATGCAAGTATTATTTAGCTAAAATTAGTAATCTCTTTTAACATTGAAATTTTAAACATAATTTCACTCACATTATTTGATGCATAATCTTTATCTCTTGTATAGCAAAGCTAAAGTAGGTTTGCAATGAGAGATTATCATTTCCTACATACGACAAAGTTTGATGACTGTCTTCCACTGGTAATTCCATTTGCAAAATTAAAGATGGCCACTGCCATATTTGTTCGGTCAAAAGAGAAGACATTATGTTTCTGGTCTACAATTAGACTAAATCTGAAAGTCTTACAATCCGAATTCAATTTCTTCTTTGATTGACTGCTTTTATTTCATCAAAGCTCCTGCACTATCAGATTAGCAGAAATAATCTCACAGTGTCAAAAAATAAATAGGTGAGTTCCCCAACTTTTAACGTGGATCCCTTCTATCACGTTTCCTTTTCCAATGTTAGTGGCCTTATTTCTAACATTACAGGGGTTTAAATCTACTTACAAAAGACAACGCGGACCTATTCTTTCTGTGTGAAATTTGCATCATCCCTTCAGCTTCTACCGACGATTTCATAATAAAAGGTTACTAAAAAAATGACATAGATACCCGTCATCATGGACATGAACATTGGTGCCTACATTAAAACAAATCTTTCCATGTTGTAGAGATATCTCGCAAAACCGTTAATTGCTCTATGTGTGTTTCCTTGTACCATGTACTAATAGCTCCGCGTTCACAATGACGGAGTTACTATTTTTGAGACTATCTCTGAGAAAAATGACCATACTTTCTGTTTACACTTCTAATATCATTCATGACTGCGGTAAATTTATGTTCACAATGCTGAATGGCTAGTCCACTCACACAAGAGTGATGATGAAGGGATATTTCGTTACGATTTGTTCATTGTTTGCAAGCATATTCGCGTACGTGATGCTTACCAGCCCTCTTGATCTTATACAAGTCTTCCTAGTCTTTTCTTGACTAATTGTTCTTAACAGTGCTGACCCACTATTTTGTCGCCGCTGGGATCTTCTGATCACTCAGTTCTCTCAGTTAAGATCAAAATAAACTGTTGATGTTCCCTTTCCATCGCAGAGTGTATCGCTACTCGATGGCTGACTCGGACAGCTTCACATATTTAATATCAGAAATTCTTGTTTATTCCATATTTGAAAGGAGTGTATGCTCTATCGCATTGTATTTACTTGATTATAAATCGTTGTTATTGAGAGTTTTATACCCTCTAAAGTATTCCAATAAAAATGTACAACAGCTAGCTGTTGTACATTTTTAAATGTGCCGACACTAGTGCCCACAGAAATCACTATTTAGACCTCTATTTAAACGATAATCAATCGCACGGAGGTGATTTCCTCAGCATCCGTTTTGCAAATAAATTTGCATCAACTTTCACCCTTTGCGATTAGGGTAGCTTACCTCCTGAATTCAGCCTATGACTGTAAACTGGTTGAGCAACACCCATAGATCTGTCAAAGAATGTTGCTAAATTGTCAAGAACCCTTATGCCAGTAAGGCAACTAGTTATAATAACATTACAATCAGATTACTTAAAATACTATCTAAAGGATTAAAACGTTATTTAATAGTTGCATAAGGGAAAAATGTTTCCTATCACGTTGGAAAACTTCGTCAGTCTGACCAGTATTTACAAATACTAGAGATTGGTCTTCTGCATCTCAGTACAGACCAATAGGCTAACTCTGCATGATGAGTAAATTGTTTTAATCTGTGATAGATCAAGAAGTTGTAAACCACCTCAGCAAAATCATGTACTCAGTGACAAGCAATATTTATTTTCTTCTTCAAGATCAACAACTGATGTGCTGACTGTAATATCACAGATGAACAGTGAATGAATTAAAGGTGGATTTGTTTCTATAACAATAGCTATTAACATATCAAATGCCTTTGATAGGGTTTGGCACACATGTTTACTTAAAAAGCTTACTCGTTATGAAATATCTGGAAATGTCTTTCCAACCATCAAAGTCGTTTTCTCATATAGGCTCGATAAGTAATCTTTGAGGAGCAAACGTTTGAAGCACATGGTTTAAACGCCGGCGTACCTAAAGGATCTATTCTGGGTCCAACACTATTTTTCATCTTCATCAATGATCTTAAATCACATCAGACAATCATTCGTTGAAATTTATGTCACAACCATTTATGGCAGCACTTCGAATAGTATTAATGATTAAGATCGTTCTGATTCTCTCCTTTCCGACCTGATGCACATCGTGCAATGGGCAATAGATGGCTGGTTACTTTTAATACGTCTACAAATAAGCTGCTCTCTTTTCACCGCCAACGCTCGGATCTTCACTTTTGCCCCAATTTAAATGAATGGCTCTCTCTATCTCTTTGAGAAAATTTATTTTTTTGATAAGCTCATATGAGTGAAATTCGCCCCAAACATTAAATGGTAGACTTACATTAAATCTGTTGCTAATGTCGCTGGCAATATGGTTGGATCATTCTACTGCCCCAGAAAGTACCTCACTCCTGACTTTATCCTCTACCTGTACAAGAGTAAAATACGTCATAAGATGAAGTACTCTTGCCACATCCTGGGAGGTTCTGAGACAATGTACAAAACCGTTTTTGAAATCTAGTGAGGGTGTCCTGTTTTCTTATATGCAACCTCTTTCTTACAGAAGATTGGTTGCTAGTTTTTCTCTATTCTATCGTTTTTTTTTTTCATTTTAGATGCTCGACTCAGCTCCAATTCATGGTCTCCATTGTAAAACATAAACAAGACAAACTCATATAGCTACAACCACTGTAAATAATTTATTTTTTCTACAACTGTGTACCTAGCACTAAACGAACTTCCGTAAGCAAAGTTTATTTCCAAGAACTACCCTCTATAGAAAACAATACCACGTAGATTCTTCCCAGATGACTACAACATGGTCGTTTCTATCCAAATGTTAACAACTTTTTGCTGAGCCGTCCTCTTAAATAATCAAATTCAGCTCAGTTTCAACTACATTTACCAATCCGCCTGACACACTCATTAACTATTATCCTCGAGTGGAATTTGCGCCTTCATAAACAGTTACTTGTTCGTACATAAAACATTGTTTGCGTATGGTATGAAAGACCAAGAAAAAATCACTTATTCGTAATACCATTAAGTTCGACACCGTGGGATAAAAAAGAAGTAAACAATAATATACATACAATTCAAGATTTAAATGAAAACACAAATAAATTAGTCCACTTTGAACATCTGACCAGATCTACAGCAAAACACGTTGTGATTTCTCAGTCTCAAAACCGATGCTTTCCTATTTATGAAATAGTTTGAATTATCTTTTTTACCTAAAAATTTTCAATAGACTAAGAAATGTTATCGGTTCTAAAAATAATTATCTAACAGAGTTTCTTAAAATATTCAATTTATTTCTGAAAATGTAGTTCTTAATCTATTTTTTTAACAATTAAGAATTCTGTTTATGTTGGGGCATTCATTTAGCTTCGACAAGATTGTTTGAATGAGAAGAAAGGGGATCGGAAATGGATCAACACCCTTGCAAAAGGAAGAGATAATACATGAAAGATAGTCTCTTAGAACCAAATCGATTAAGACCTAATTAACAAAATAGGTCGGACTCCTTGCGCACCGTACTCTACAAACAGAATATACCAAGGAGTCACCGCTCGTATAAAAAGGAGAGCCGAAAAATACCTATTTTACGTGCCACCAGAAGATCACCAACACGATCAGTTCAATGTATGGAAAACGTGTTCATCCGAAGGCGAACATAGGAATTGTACGAAAATAGCCTTTAATGGATCCGCCGGCATTTCTGTGTAGGGGCAGCTTCAGCGACAGGCACTAAACAACCGCCGCTCCCGAAGGAAGAGGTAATGTCTGGTAGGATTGCCTCTAAGGATAAAATCGAACCATAGCTCATTCCGACATAGAAGGATCTGGCAAAGACGGTCAGGAATAATGTAAAAAATACTCTCTTCCCCTCTATCTGTTTATAAATAGTCAAGTGTAGACAGTAATGTAAAATATTAAATGTTTGGCATAGTTCAGTATAAACAAAAGGGAATATCACGACAATATATATATAATTATATATATATATATATATATATACACATACACATATATATATATATATACATACACATACAGATATATATATACATACACACACACACACACACATATATATATATATATATATATAGTCTTAGAAGTGTTTCAACAGTTAAAACTATATGAGAGGAAATACACACAATAAAACACTTTTAAGTCCCAAGTCTTTGGCGGAAATTTCCTTTGCCTGTAAGTCAATTAATCTCTTGTAATCACTATTATTAAACATTCAAGAATTTACGATAAACTTACTGTTATTGTAGGGGTCATCAGTTCTTCACTCTTAAAAACTGTTTCGGAAGCTTAACAATAAAACTGCATTTGATAACATGGTTCCCCAACAGTGTTAGTCAAACAACATCTCTCTTTATAAATACCATTCCAGATATCAGATCTGTTGTTTTGTTTCAAACATATTTTGTTAGAAAAATGTTCCCTTTGCTTATGTTGTTATTCTTTGCTGAAAAAGAATGTATTTGTTATTTACATAGAGTTCAGATGAATTTATTATACTACTTATTATCCCCTCTTATTGTTTCATATTTTTAATGTATTTATATTATTATCTATTTAATTTTATTCCTTTTAGTTTTATTCAAAAATATTTAAAAGTTTAAAATATAGTATATATATATATATATATATATATATATATATATATGAACATTTAATTAAAAAACAATTTTGTATATATACATTGCACTATATGTACTATTTATACACGTTAAACATATATTGAATTTTTTATATAGTTTATGATTTTCTCTATCAATCTACTTTGATTAATTTGATAAAACTTAAAATTGATGGTGGGTTATTGCGTTATTTTATTGCCTAAATATGATATGTTTAATGATTCATATTACTATAGCAGCTGGTATGGGGTATAAAATCTATTAATCTAAAAGTAACGCGGACTAGTCTCAGAAAATCGGACATAATGCTCCAGTAAAAAATATACATAGAACAAGTACGATCTGAAAAGGAAAATACTTTTTTATCAAACATTTAACGGATAAACATTCCATCGTTAATTTGTATATCCAAACTAAGAAATGTAAGTTTTTTATTTAAAATGTAATTCTAACTCTTTTGGATATATCAAATGTTTAGTATTTTCAAACTCTTCGTTATTATTAATATATACAAGGTAATCAATAAATTGCCCTCAACCATGTTAACAATAAGTTTTAGATATATGTAAAAATAAATTAATGATGACATATATAATGCGATTTAAATGTTACAACAGCTTATAAACGCCGTGGAAATGATAAACTTTGAAACTATAGAATCAGCCAACATGACGCGAGTTTTTGTCAAATAAATAAAATATTTATTGAATCATTTTTTTTATTATAATTCAAATTTTCGGTTTCAAATAACCTTATTTATGGTAGTACAGACAATATTTTCCTTTTGTTTTTCTTTTTTTTCATATCTGAAATATTACAGCGTGGCCAAAGATCGATCTTCTGCTGTGATTGAAGTGAGTGTTTTTTATATACGATCTGTAGTGAACCGTGCTGAAACTCGCGTGTACAATAATGAGATTTAAATGTTACTACAGCTTAAAATCGTCGCTGAAATGATAAACTTTGAAACTTTAGAATCAGCCAACATGGCGCGAAATTTTGTCAAATAGATAGAATATTTATTAAATCATTTTTTTAATCTAAATTTTCGATTTCAAATTAACTTTTTGAAAATAATTCTCTTTAATAAGGTGACTTATTTACCTTCCCCCCCTTCAAAATGTTAATCTATAGTGTTATCCAATTCTTTAATAATTTTCTTATCTACTATTTTAGTATATAATTATCTAAAATAATATGTTGCGATTGATTTAGTCTTTTTCCGAGAATGTATACGATCTAATTTTTCATTTTTCATTTACTGGATCTGAATTATTTACTACCGAATATTATTATAGAATTTGTTTTTTTATGGAAATTATTTATTTGATGAATAATTAATTAATGAATTTACTGAAGGGTGTTGTGATACACATATTGGAGGTAACAATAAAACGGGTGCAAACTTGTGTTTTGTGCATCTTTGGTATACATACATTAAAGATTTTTTTCCTACAATTTGAAAGCTAATGTTTCACATATAACGATGTTGTTTCGAATGATACGATCGGGTTCAATATTACTTAATTTTTAAGTATCTGAAACTTTACCTATATGTCCTACTTCTAACAATAAACGCTGTATAAAGCATTCTTTACAGATAACAACTATATTAATTGCTGCCTTATCTATAGGAACAATTACCTACCTATATTGAATTATTTGGATCCAGAATGATTCATGAATTACTAAGGAGAGGCTTCGTTTTTTAAGATGTTTAAATTCTTTTTAAACGTCCTACCTTTTATTTACCTTCTTAGTACATTATTCTTTCATGCGTCAAATGTAAAATGTTATAATTTATGCTTATTTGCCATGGATATAATGAGTTATCTAGTTTGTTTCTCGTTTCCGTCAAACATTTCATATAATTTCAACATTTAGGTTCTCTACAGTTTTGAGCTTTCGTAAGGAGTTTTCTTAATTCATAATTTTAAACTATCGCTAATTATATGCCAATATGTCATTATTTTATAAAAGAGATTACTTATATTTACATTCTGGGATATTTATTTCATCATAATCATTTATATTTATATTCTCTACTGTTTCTTAATAATTACGAATCTTATTCCGTATGGTTTGCAGTAATTGAAATTATGGTGCTGATTTATATAGTTATAGGTTATTTGAGTGGTAATACCTCACTGAAGTTGTTAAGAATGGATGAATTAATTTTTAGTATTAATTCAAAATATTTATTAATATTATTTAATATATAGTTTTATCTTGTGATGAAAATAATGTAAAGATGAAAAATTATGTAAAGATGATTTTAGTTTTATTTTGATTGTCAGATAAAATATATGTTTCAGTTTCAAATATGAATTAATTGTTAGCCTCTCTTCATATATATATATATATATATATATATATATATATATATATATATCTTTAACTGAATTGCGAAAGCAACCACTGCCTTTGGAAAACTGCGTCATCGGTTATGGAAGGACAGGGGGATAAGTTTGAGAACAAAAGTACTTGTGTATAGAGCAGTAGTGCTAACATCACTGCTTTATGGATCGGAATCATGAACAGACTATCGCAGCCACATTCAGAATCTTGATGTCTTTCACAAAAATTGCCTTAGAACGATTTGTGGTGTCACCCTAAGAAATCGGATGTATAATGCGGACCTATTTACATGCTGCGGTATTGGCGGAATTGAAAGCTTTTTGATGCAATCACAACTGCGTTGGGAAGGACATGTCTTACGTATGGAAGATGATAGAATACCAAAGCAACTGATGTACGGCGAGCTCAACAGTGGAAGACGAAATGTGGGTCGACCGCTGCTTCGCTTTAAGGACAAGTTGAAGATGAATTTGACATCTACCAATATTGCTTATCGTGATTTTGAACAGCTTGCTTCTCGACGGAAGGAATGGCGATCTGACTGCCAGAGGGGCATCAGGCGGTTCTCTGTAACTGCCATTGATAAACAGCGCGAAAGACGCGAAAGAACAAAAACATCTACAAATATCCCAGCCGATTTTTCTTAAGATCTTCCTTCTTGCATCCATTGTGGGCTGGTTTGCAAATCTCTCGCAGGTTTCAAATGCAATTTACGATTGAGTAAATGTAATCATGCTACATCCATCGTAGACTAAACCAATTTTAAGTTGTCAAGACCTCATACGTCGAAATCGACGGGAGAGTCCATGATATATATCTATATATATATATATATATATATATATATATATATATATATATATATATATATCTATATATATATATGTATGTAATAGGATTAATCTTTTGCTGATTTACCCAGTTGTAAACAAGTTCGAGTCCGGCGACCCGTGTGAATAATTATTTTTTACACTGACGATTCCTGTAATGATGCAATATATATATATATATATATATATATATATATATATATCCCTTTTTCTTAACTTTCTATTTTCTATTATGTCGAGATTTCTATTCAGATTGATAGTTATATAGAAAGAGATAGGCGCTACTCGTTAAGATGAAGGAAGGAGTGATTAATTAATGCAATGTTGAAGGGTTTACGGTCGATGATTGATTTTCGCTGTCACGCCATTGGACTGGATTTGATTCTGTATTTTCTATTTTTCTTTCCTCTTCATATTTAAATCCGCATTTTTCTGATAGTGACATAAATGCGAATTTCTTATTTTGCACTTTTTAATCATATTCACTCAGAGGAAATATTTGATATCATTGAAACTCTGTCTATTTGGCATAGACTGTAATAATGTTTATTCAATTTTATAAATGCTCTATTTGATATTGAGCACTTTTCAAAATATTAGTTTTATGTTAATGTTATTAATATATTTGAACTTGATTAATTAATTAATATATATATATATATATGTGTGTGTGTTCGAGAAGGACCCGAGCCCCGGTGTTGCGTGGAAGAGGTATATAGATATTACAGGGTGATTCATAAGTCACTTCACTTAACTATTTTAAATGATTACCATATGAAGCACAAACATACTATGAACTTTTGATAATTGTTATCTTACTCTCTAATTACTGCTATTTATTATTTTAAATTTGTTCGTTTATATATTTGTTTCTATATATATTTATTTCATAATCAATCAAATATGCTACAACGAGTCGTAAATTCATTGCAAAAAAGAATGGAGCTATGCATGTAGAACGACGGTGGAAATTTTGAAATTTTGCTGTAATTTTAAACTCCCATAAATAAATTTGTTGAATAAACTTTCAGTTTTGTATTACCGTATATTTTAACTTTAGAATTTCAAAAATAAATAGCTAAGTTACTTAGGAATCACCCTGTAGAATATTAGTTATTTAAAAATAAGTTTCAAATGACCCTTAAAGTACTTTAGCTGAGTAAAATGTAATTTGTTCATGTTTTAAATAAAACAAAATACATTCCTCTATGTTTTGTGCGACTACTCTATTTACGATTGTAAGTAAAATTAATAACCGACCTCCTCAAAATAAGTAAATGTGATCCAAATATATTCGTGAAGCTTACCAAGGTCAGTGACGGGAAAATCCTTTTGGATTGAGGCAATCTTTATCTCAATCCTGAGTGTCCATTTCGGTTGAAGATTGTATTTCCCAAAACTAATAAACAATGGAGGTGTTTAATGTGTTGAAAATACATTTCCTGTGGGAACAAATAAACATTTCCGGAGTCTACAAATATTTATTCTTCACTGACAGACGGAGAGAAAAGCATAAGTATAGTATCATAACACTTAGTAAAAAATAAAAATAAACAAAAAAGTAAAAATGAATTGTAAATTTGACAAATAGTCAAATAGACGGAAAGTAAGCAAAAGAATAAAAATGTGTTGTAACTACATAAAAATAGATAAGAGTTGATTGTCCGAAATCCTCCTCTTGTGAAAAAAATTAAAAATTTCCGCAGTCTAGAAGTATTTCTTCTTTACTGTTAGAGGAGAGAAAAGTGTAAGTATAGTATCATAACACTAAGTAAAAAATAAAAAGAAGTCGAATAGAAACTTTCTGTAAAATCGACAATTAGTTAAATAGAGGAAAAGTAATAGAAAAATAAAAATGGCCGCAGTCTATAAAGATTTGCTTTCACTGGCTGAGAAGAAAAACGATTAAATAACAGATACTACACTGTAATGTTTAATATATGCTGAAACGTAAAAATGAATAAGTATAATATACTGAATTAAATCAACCGTCTTGTGTATTGTAGTAAGTAAATAAAGAAATAAAGAGAGAGAGAGTTGGGGGTACCAAATCCATCGCCTGAAAGAGAAAATAGAAAGTGCCGCTCTCAAGAAGGATTTCTTCTTTATTGACCGATGGTTTACAGAATATGTACACTTAGTAAAAAATAAAAAATTAAACCATAAAGAAATTAATTGTAAAATCGGGAAATAGTTATGTAGACAAAATAATTGCTGCAGTCTAGAAAGATTTCTCCTAAACTGACCGAGAAAAGAAGCAATTTAAGTAACAGATAAATTGTAGAATTTAAAGTTTAAGTATGTATTTAACAATAGAAATGAATAAATAAAAATAAACCGAATTTAATAAAGAAATAAATAAAGAGAGCGAGAGAGAGATAAAGAAAGGTTCCAAGACGTAGAAAGCCATGGTTTATAAAAGTTTAATTGAAAAGAAAAACAAATGCAAAGAAAATGGAATGAATTATATGCTCAGTGGAAGACGTATCAAGTAGAATTAAAATTTCGCAAAATAGCGTTGTTTTCAATAATTGTAAAGGGAAAGAAGCATGAGATAAAAAAAAGGTAATAATAATAATATTTTCTAGAAAAAGATAAATTCTGAAGATTAGCGATTATTTGAGTAATGTTCGATAAGTATTGATGGTCAAAATCAAAAAAGTTTACCTGTGTTGTGTGGTAATTATTACTGGCAGTGTCGTGTAAAAAGTTATTATGGGCCTCCATAAGATATCTATGAGCAATTGGATTTTTTTAGCTGAAGACCTCTGTTCGTTTTACGCTGTGTTTTATTTAGAATTGAGTTAGAATCCTAATGCCTAAGTGTTGATGGCAAAATTGTGTAAGGTGAATAAGAAATGATACATGTAACAAACTTAAATTGATTAACTTGATAAGATTGATGGCCACGTGACGCCAATTCGAATCAATGTACAATAGAAGAGGTTTGTGATATATTTACCTCTCATTGATGTCTGCCATAAATGCATATACGGCGATTTTTAATGTACCTCCTTTCATCAAAACCAAACATATATATCTGATTATTCTTGGTGAGTTACTTCTATAGTATATATGGGTGTGTTATTATTACAATGACCCCTCGATATTATTTAACCACATCATCTCTTGTTTTCTAGAGAGGATCAGTTTACCGCATGTGCCCGGAGCTCCCTCATTTATAAGAGATTGTTGACGTTACAATACAGATATTGTGGTTTCCACCCAAAGTTTCCGTTTCGGAGGGGCTGGACTTCTCCACATCAAAAACAGTCATGATGCAAATAAATACGGCCAACTCTTTTTTTAAAAACTTATGTCTCGATTTCTCTCTTTTTCCCTATTCTCTTTCTCTCAATTGATTGTCCTTGGTCAACAATATAAAAGAAAGAATCACTCAAATTGAAGCAGATGTCCATCTGGTTATTTATGCCAGTGTAAATTATGTAAACCATTTTTTTTTATTGAATATTTTTTAAATTTCAATTAAATCATCATACACTTACACTTATGAAGCTGATTAAACGTTAACTTTTCTTATTTATTCGGATAAATTCAATGAAATATTCATTAAATCAATATAGATTTAAACTGAAAAAGATATCATTCTTTTCACACATTCTCTCTCCTACGTTTCTCTTACTCTCTCTTTCTTGCTCAATCTTTTTTGTCACGTTTATCATCTAATAAAATATAAATAAATAAATCATACATCAACTGAACAATTTGATCTAAATAACATGTTTTTTTTTATGTTTTATTTACGACATTCAGTAACAATTATTGAAAATCTGTCTTTGCTAAGATTAAACTTCTCTGACCCACTTGCTGCACTAAGATATTCCTGGTTTACCTCAACCGTATGAACAGTACAGTATTTATTATTATTATTATTATTATTAGTAGTAGTAGTAGTAGTAGTAGTAGTAGTAGTAGTAGTAGGTCGGAGCCACAAAACTTTTACCCGCGTGCACGTATTTGCTGCCGGGTGATCAGCTAAATGAATATTGCAGTATGTTTTATCTTAACCAGATCATGATCACACTGAATCTAATGATGTAAGGTTTGTAAATGAATCTGGTATAGTACAGACTCACAGAATTGCGGCTTTCCTTTAAATAATAAACTAGCTGACCTGTATCATGGCGTAACCCGAGAAAGTAGAGTAACTCAAGGAATTCCTGGCCTCTACCTTGAACTATTGACTTATTTGCTTCTTATGGTAATCCAGTGCGGACGCAGATTTAACGATGTGAAACTGCAACCGGAAAAGTAAAACAAAAAAAACTTTAAGTATAAGATTTAAAGATCAAATGCTTTTTTTGTAAATTTCTTTAAAACTTTCTACTGAGTAATATTTTCGGAATGTTGTTCGTAATTTTTATAGAGAAACACAACATTACAATGTGAAACTTAATAAATTTTCATAACTTTAGTTTAATATTAAAAATGAGTTAATCAACGTTTTTTTTTTCTTTAGTCATTTTGTCTATTATTTTAATAACACCGTAGATAAAAACTAAAATCTTTTTAAAAATCTTTTAAAATCTAAAATGTCTCTTATATATAGTCCTCCTTGTAAGCCATTCACAGAAGAACTTGTTTTCTACAACCTCGAAAAAAGCTTTCCTTTATCCCTTCATGTGCAATATTTCCATGAAGATACCTTATTTTCAAGGAACAAATACCGCGGGACTGTTTCCCTGCTGATTACAACATAGTCATCTTAAAATCAAATGTCAACATGTTCTTGTCAAAAACCACCCCATAAGTAATAATTAGTATTCTCATAGTGTTCCTCATCTTTCGGCTGTCAATCATTTCCGCATCATTTACTCTTACCGTGACTGACTTTTGGTGACCCTATAGCAGAAAACATATTTCTATAAACAGCAGAACTTAATAAATACAGATTAGAAATAAAAATCCATCTGTTTAAATAGCATTGCAACTCAGTTTTTTTGGTTGTTCGAAAGCGCGAGGAATGGTAAATTAATTAATATATCGGGTGTGGACTGGATACTTACTGACTTATTTACTTTGCCGCGTTCTTTGCAGGTTTCAGACGGAGGCTTCGTGTTTGTTTGTACAATGTAACGAGAGAATAAATAACTGATTTGTGCAGGAATTTGATAGAATTTATTTTCGTCATGAAATTTTTATAGAAGTAAGTGTAAGCACCTAAAATGCTAATTTTCTATCCACCATCCAAGACATACTCATGATTAGAAATTTATACAAAAATAAGATGTAAAAATTTATTGAATTAAAACAATAATAACAAATAAATGGGGAATTGGACAAAACTGATTGCAAAACTTATTTCTACGCAAGAAATTATAAACGGAAAACGCATTCAGTATTTTTTGTCCTGATGGGGTTGACCAAAAATTAAAACAAAAATGCCAAAAAGAATAGAAGAGAAGGGGGCGAGGGGAGAAAGAAACAAATCACCTAATCGAAGTGTATGGTTTAATTTAAAAGGAATATACCATATTTGTTTATAACCGAGTCCACATGGAGAATCGAAACAAATGATATTTAGATCAATCTGCGTAGCTAATGATGAAAACAATATTTTCAAATTAAGTGTGACAGAGCAAATACCCTACTATGCCATTTTACCTCTCTAGTGCTGATTTATTGAAGCGTTTATATCATAGACTTATACATGTAACATGCAGGTACGATCTTAATGATGTATTTGCATTATCAGTAACGACTTTTCAACGGTCTAAATACGTATTTTCGTAGTCCAAACTTTAATTTAAGATATTAAATCGATAACTTCTTTATTATGTGGGAAATCGGCATTAGTCCGTCAACCGATGACTAAATAGATTCGCGTTATTCGAGTCTTATGGTCATTCCGTTTGAACCAAAATTGCTGCACAGAGGCTTGGTTCCGCAAAGTTTAAAATAATACATAACCAATGAAGAGTTCCGACAAATGAAAGTGCAGTTGAAAGGGGGGCCCCGTATTTAGGTTGAATATGTAAAGAATGTGATAGGTAATAGCAAACACGAATATCAACGACGCTGACGAAATGGTGAACCAATGAAGAAGAGTTTCCGATGTAAGTTGATAGCAGAAGAAGTATATGTGAACGTGAGAGTAAAAATATCTCCGACTTCCTCTGTGTATCAGTAGTGTTCAAGAAGCTGTAGAGTCAAAAAATGTAAAAGGTATTAAAAGCGAATTGGCCGAAATAGCTACTGAATCATATTCGAATATGTAGTTTATGTTTACAGAGTTGTAATCATCAATGAAATATGGAAAAATCATTTACTTTTTATATAAGAGTAGCAATGCAAAGTTTCCAAAGCGATATGTGTGTAATATTATATAAGGGCTTTAAGAGTGTGATACGGTAGGACCTTTAAGGTTACTTTTGTCTTTCTTTCTTTCATACCAAGAAAGTGACTGAGAATTTCCTGATTTATAACACATTTAAAGTTAATCGATTAATGTATTTAAACAAGTACTATTCATTTTTTCATTTAACAAAAAAGTCACCCGTTTTCAGCTATCGTCATCATTTGCAATGTTTTTATAAAGAGCTAGATCGAAAATGCAAACTCTGGAGTTACAATGCTCACAGAAGTCTAAGAGAGCAACTTTTTTCTAAAGTCGATCTTTTTTCCAAAAGACTCTTAAACATAGTCGTTTTTTTTTCGCAGAATAAAGACTGATTTTATTCAAACAAAAAATGACTACTTTCACCTAAGCTCTATTAAGTGTTCATAACATCGCAGTATTAACAGCATATACATTGGCCATATTAATGGGAGGACGGAAGTGATTTAGGAAATGCACTCAAAACTGATGAGAAATGGATGAGGTTGAAAGAAAAGAATTCTTTTTGAAGAGAGAACAATCGTAAATCAATACGAAAAGATGGAAGCAGATTTGTGAGAGAGAAAAGTTGAATTAAAAGGAGGAGAAAAGTAAAGTAGAGAGAAATCATATAACAACCGCACATTAGAAATCATTGGCGGTATTTAATGTTTACTTTGTGCAGCTCTCGTTTAGTTCTCTAGAAAAGTTTCGTTTGAAAGTTTCAACCACTTCCTACTTTAATATAACAATCAATAACAAAAGATGCAACATTAAGAACGAAAGCATTTTTTTATAAATTTTAATGCATAAGAAATAGCCAAAATACGAACAAATAAAAAAAAAACAATGTAAACTTAGAATAACCAAGTAAAATATCGAATACAAATATTAAAAGTTACATTAAAGTAAGTTTGACAAACACTTTATAAAGAATGCTAAGAAATTATAAAAAAGCTTCTGTTTAGGAACTGGCTGATGAAGGACGGATCCGATTTTTTTAACAGAATATTGAATCATGTAGATTTGCAAAATAAAACAAATAGTTACAAACAAACGACTCTCTACTTATTAATATACATGTATGATTCATGTTTTTGCATGATTAGAAAAAAAAAAAACTATTTACTCATACACAGACATTAATCTGCCGTTAAAATATTCCACGGAAATTTGCTCCTATTTTTTCCTCTCTAAATTCAAAACATGAGTTCATATTATATTTGATTTTCGACAGTTTAAAATCTGACCACGTGACTTTCTAATCTGAAATTTTTAATGTCGGTTACTTTTCTTTAAAACTTCATTCTTTCCAAATATGACCTAGGGGAAAGATCAGATTTTAATTCTTCCTGATGAAATCCCAGTTTCTAATTGATGTTGATCGATAGCATCGACATGCCAATGCCGCAGATTATGAACATGTCTGTATAAATGAAAATAATCATATATATATATATATATATATATATATATATGCATATATGCATATATATATATTGTTTTGTTTTTTGTCGTCCAACTATTGTTTATTCTTCTATAATTATATTATTACGCCCATTCCTTAAAAGGTGAGTCCTTCATAAGTTACAGATGAATTGTTAGCATTTCTGTACGACGCAAACCTTTTCATTCTGCAATGATTCGAATATTTTGGCACTATCTATCATATATATCTACCAGAGCATCATCACTATCCCCAGTAGTGGCACGTGATATGCGTTCACACTATCTTTAACTCTGTGGTATTGTACGCTACAATTGCAATCGGCCATAACCAAAGGCCATATCTATAGTTTTTTTTATTTTGTGTGAAATAATTGATTATATTCTTCATGTTATATGATCGTGGAATATAGTGAATGTTGCGTTATACCAGAAGTTGTTGAGTTTTTTAACGGCTTTGGGAATGGGAGTATGCAGACTTGTCTTTATTTATATATGCATTGCTGATGGTATACAGCTTAACAGAATTACAGGCAAGATGTTATTGACTTTCTCTGTTTCCCAGACTTCGGGAGGAATTTCGTCCAACTCAGCTTCTTTACCATTTTCTAATGTTGCTTGAACTGTTTTGAGCCTATCTATGGCAAAGTTCCCAGTGTTAATACTAAGTTGTCATTTAGTAACTTTTCCACTAGGTATAGCAGTGACTCTTGGTATTTTTCAAGAGGATTGCTAGTTAACCTTCGAATTCGCAGAGTTTTTTCTTCCGCTTACTTCATTTACAGCTTTCCATGCTATTGCTGATAGCCTATTGTCGAGTGTAGACGGATCAGATCTATTTTCCTTTGGATATATGCCTATTTTTGATAGATGCTTGTGAAGTCATTTTTAGGCTTTTGAGAATTCAAATTCATTAATTACAGTTGGATTACTCCTCTTCAGTGTGGAGGCCTGTTTTCGGACTTGTCTCTTTTCAAACTGTAGCTGTTTCTTGGGGTTCTCTCCATTTCCCTTTCGTCTTCAATGAGATATATTTGTATGTGGCTTCTGTGTTAGCGATAACAAGTTGATCATATGTGTCATTTGCAGACTTTGCCATTTTCTTAAGTATACTGAATCTGTTTCTTAGAATGATAGCATATTAGTTGCAGATATTTGTGTCTGGCAATCTTGACCATTCGTATATTTTTAGAATATTTATTTTCCTTTTTGTTTTTTCTTAGACCGAGCCAGATCTTAGCAGATACTGGTCTATGGTCTGAAAGACAGTGTCGAATGTATCATATGCTGCACAGTCGATGACACTAGTCATCCATTTTTTGTTGATTAACATAGAATCCAATTGAGCCGTTGCACCGATTTGGATATGTAAATGTCCAAAGTTCATGAAATCAATTTCTGTTTGTAACATCATGATAGCTATGTAAAAATGGTATTCAGCTATATGAGTATTTATATATCCTCCTAAGAACAAGACGTTGTGTTTTGGCACTTGTTTTATGACCGAAGATACATCGTGGTACAACATAATGACATCGTTTTCATTCGCCATATTTGTTGGTCTTACTTGAAGGTTTCTATTGAAGTAGTCACTATCATTCTGGGTTGATTTCCTCGATCCTGGTAATTAGCTTAAATACCTGCAGAATGAATAGCATTCCTACACTGCCAAATTTAGAATTATCGGAGGTTGCCCAAAAAGGGGTGATATGAAAACCTATCCGTTTTTATGTGATCAGATGTGTTGGGTTCAGTTCGTTATGAAATAGTTGATGTTGCTGGATGCAAACCAAGTTAATGTTGTGGTCAGCAAAAGAGACAGTCAGCTCTGGAAGTAAGTTGATTAAGCTAAGTTTACGTACATTAAAGTAAGGGTGACACTTTAGTACACGGGCTAGCCTATACCATGTTTTTTATGACTTTGTGATTGGCTTTTCTAACAGTATAGTTGGGGTCAGAAACACAGCAGATAGCACCTCTTGTTGATCCGCGCGGTGGGCGATTCAGTTTGAATGTTTAATAATAGCTGATACAACCCCTATACACAATGCAGTAGTTCTTTTATCAACTAAAGTGCTCCACCATTAAGAAACTGGCGCGTTTATCTGCAGAAAGAGAGAGAGAGAGAGAGAGAGAGAAAGAGAGAGAGAGAGAAAGAGAAATAGAAAGATAGAGAAAGAGAAAGAGAGAGAAAGAGAACGAGAAAAAAAGAGAGAGAGAAAGAGAAAGAGAGAGAGAGAAAGAGAAAAAGAGAGAGAGAGAAAGAGAAAAAGAGAGAGAGATGAAGAGAAAATGAGAGAGAGAAAGATCACGAGAAAAAGAGAGAGAGAAAGAGAGAGAGAGAAAGAGAAAAGGAGAGAGAGAAAAAGAGAGAGAGAGAAAGAGAAAAAGAAAGATTCCCTCGGCTTTACTGTAACTTTGATAGAGTGACTTCCGGGTGCTGTCAGAGGGCAGCTCGTGATTTTGTCCGACACTGCTTATTTTGTGCATTCGCAGCTGACATTCTACATCTAGAGGCTGTTCCCCTAGCAGCTAGCTAAGTAGCCGATCAATAGGAGTTCTCATCTCTATACCTATATTGGATGAACATTAACATTTTGGTAATTTCGATACAAATTTAGAAATAAAAAGAAAAAAGAAATAAATGTTCTTTTTACAGTTTCAATTGAAAATTAGATCTCAACTTGTTGAAAATCAAGTCGGTCTCTCTAAAGAAAACAACATTTGAACACGACTGCTAAATATGTGTCCAAGAAATAAAACAATGATATTAAAAAGCACTATTTATTATATTAAAATCTAAAAAATCATTAAGTTAGAAAAACACTAACAAATAATAGTTAATTAATTTAATATCCTTTTTCTAAACAAATATGGGAATTAATTAACCTTGCGGCTGATATCGCATATATGTATATAAGCAGTATATAAAAAAAGAGAATGAGTCTTCTATGTAAAGTTGAATTTACTTAAAATGGGTCGTTCTAACTTTACCGTTAATGCGAGAAATGCGCCCAACTTTCGTATTTATTCATTTAGATAATTTAATTGGTAAAATTGTCAATTCCCGAACAAAATGGCAAATAATAATTCGTCTGCAGTTTTCTTTTTTTTACCTCACAAATGAGTAAGTAAACCCAAATAAATTGTTTGGAACTAATTTCCCAATTGTATTTCCTTTAAATTAAGTCCCAAACAATGTATTTATGTTTACTGACTCATTTGTGCGGCCTGAAAACTGCAGACGATTTATTGTCCGCCATTTTGGTTGGGAATCGGCATTTTTACCATGTAATTGTATATGTTCATTGGGCTTTTTATTTTATAGTTAATTTTGGTAAATGTATTTTGATTTAAACAGTCGTAACATATTGTACGTATGTGTTTAGTTTTCTATTGAGACAAATATTGAAAGCTATATTGTGTATGTTAAAATAGAAATGATGTTTCGATGACTGTCGTACGAAGTAAATATGTGTGTCAGTGCTTGCATTATAGAATGTTTGGGTCAATCAATATATCGAACTAACATATGTTAGAACAATGATTACCAGTCTTCCCTTTAACCTCCTACGCTTTTAGTTACAAATAGTGACTGGATACTAGTCTACAGTTGTAAACAGGTAGAGTACTAGAATAGTTCAAGAATAATCATTACAGATTATACAGCCTAATGTAGTCCTGTTTACTACGAAGTTTATACAATTATTTTTATAGACACGATTTACAAAATGATGATGCAGTATGAGGTATTTATAATGGCAATCATCAGAATCCTTTCTTTCAATCAATCTCATTTGTCAGTGTTTTTATAGCTTCCTTTGCAAGATGATAGAATTCCTATCATTATTAATTCTTCTTTGATAGTTGATATTTAGAGATGAAGATCCAATCAATCATACAAGGTTTAGTAATTCAGTGTGGTAAAGACAGACAGAAAGGGAAAACCCTGAAAGCGGCCAAATTTCTATGTCGAGCCGATAGTGGAATGTTCATTAAAATTACAAGGAGAAGAAAACTATTGTGTTCTCACAATTCAGAACCGTTTTACTACGTCTGCTTTGAAATGTGCTTCTTGCCAGAAACTCTACGTGACCTTCTGACTTTTAGCGAATAAATCTGCTGATCCGTGCAGATCTTGTCTCTTGACGAGACCGTTCGTAATATGGAAGTTCTCAAAATGAACTCAATGTCTCAAGAGGGTGACATGTTTATTCGCAGCTATTAATTTATGATCATATGAGGTGGGCATGTTTATTTGCTAATATTGATTAATGATTGTATGCCAAACTTAAACTACATTGTTATACAAGTGTTTGCATCTTTTCATTATGTGTAAATATATAACTCTTATATTTAGTATACATTTTGTAAACAGACTGTCATAAAACAATGTTCGAATTATTTAGATAGAACAAGTTGTCTAAAAGTTAAAAAAAAGGTACGCGAGTTTGGAGACATCAGATTCCGATCACCATTAACCCAGGCATAAATCCTAAAGATGACTTGACCCTCCTCGATAACGACGATAGTTCATCTGTTTTATCAGACATATTCAAAATCTGTATAAGACATTTATAGAAATTAGACGAGTAATATTGAAAACAACGCTGATTTTTATTTTTATTTTTAGAATAAATAATTCACTTATATTTAAAAAATCCCGTATCTTGTTATCTGGGTTTTTAACACATAATAGAAAAACTATTTATTAATACATTAAATCAAAAAACAATTTGTGAAATACGAACAATGATAGTCAAATAAAATGTTGAGAAAGAAAATAAGGAGGCAAATAATAATGAATTACTAAAATGTATTTTTTCAAAACCAAAATGCACGCATCAGGAAGTTTCATCGAATGGCTAGCTAGCTCAAGGCGTTTCTACGAATGATGGTGACGGACAGGCACTCGGTTGAAACACAGATTTGTCGGGAAGATCGGAATATTTTGACTGGTTGCGGCTCTCTACTGAAGCTATTACATGTTCAAGGTTTGTTGCCGATCGTTTCCATCCCCTATGTTGGAGCAACCTGATTCGAGGATCGACAGTAAGCCAGCTATGTCTAGTGCCCCTTGGACGATATCATTTAGAGCGCTGTTTCTAGGAAATCTGCCGGCGATCCTTCTACACGAAAGGGTGTGGAGTCGATATATGTCGACAGGCTGACCACAACGGCACCTGTCGGTGCTGCAAACTCTAGAACATGTACGCAGAACGACGGCAAATCTCAGGCAATCTTCATCAACTAGGTTTCCGACAGCAGATAATAGCAAGGCTGTTAGCTACACACAGCTGTGTGGCCAACTTGCAGCTTGAAGCCAAGCCAGACGGTGTTGGTCGCAGGATGTTTTTAGGAATTCGACTCTGGTCTTCATTCTGATCGTATCTCATCTATTCTGTCTCCCCGTCTGCTCCGGAACGATGAGATCAGCCCCTTTCCAGTCGGTGGAAAGATCATAGATCAGTTGGTTGAGAGGAGATTCGAATGTTTTATATAGAAGCCGTAAGGCGGCAATTTAACGTCGGTTGTTAATCTAAGACCAAGTCTACCAAAGAGATAGGAAGGGTGGCCTGGCACCAGACTACATCATCAAAATTGATGTTGCAGATATCCGTTGCTGAGTCTCAAATTACTGAATCCGGCCTTGATTGGTGATGTTAACCCCATCTGAGACTGATTTCCGAGACAGCCACCAAAAGAGATTCTGCCGAACAATCGATGTTGACAACTTCGGACTTGACAGGGTTTACCTCGAGCCTGATTGCATCAAGGGTTGGGATAATTCTAGACAGGTTCTCAACAATGTGAAAATAAAAAGGAACACTTAGCAGCAGGAAATAGAATGAGGTGCTTAACATATCTTGTCTGCAGGGTCAAAAAGTGTTTCTCTTCATAAGTGCAAACTTTTATAATCGAGTCTGATTTTAGTGGAGATCAGCTGATATAAATAAAGAGGACAGCTGGGAAACAGAAGAAGCGATTTTCATTGCAGAGAGAAAGTGGTGATACTGAAAACCAGTTAGAAGTTGGATTACCGTCAAAACTTTTGTTTGTATTTTTCTGGCAGGGTTGGGTAACAAACAACTTCCTCTAAATGATACTAGATGTTCAAAGATGTAGTAACTGAACGGCTGATATCGTCGACTCTCAGAGCTGTGTACCGTACTGTGATGCGAGAGTGTGACTAGCAATAACAAGGTGCTGAAACTGGCGTAGACAGTATACGGCAAAGGATGAAGCGCAAGGGCTCGACGGAGACATGTTTCGAGATGGTCCTGTCGGATGGGGTTTAAAGCGTTCTTCACATCCAAGTTGATCAGCAAATGGTATTTCAGCCATAGTGTTCATTGAGGACGGACTTCGACACCGAGTTGGATGGGGAACAGTGTCCGAATCACAGGATGTGTGGCCATAATGCCATAGTGAATAGTGTTCGTTGAGGCGAGACAACGAAGAGTGTCTCCGATGGCAATAGGTCGTAGTCCGCTATCCTTTTTCCTAAGCGCCGTCAGATTTATTGAAAATAGAATATAATTTGTATTGCAGATGTGTCGTGGTTCGCATAACATTACATTTTATTTAAGGCTACTTAGCGGGAGTTACGGGAAGGTGACGATGGTTAAGTGGATATCGACACGGACTGAAGACCTGGGTGTTCCAAGTTCGAATCCAGTCGGTTCTTCAGTATCACTTTCACTTAGGGATGTTGGCAACCTTCCCGTGGTCCTTTCCGTAAGTATCCGATGTCTTTCCATAAATATTTCTAATTAAACAAACATCGGGGAAACTAATGCCAACACCAGAATCATCTGATTCACACGAAAGAAGAAGAAACGGGAGTTACAGTCTGTTAGTTATCTTATGATGATCAAGTTATTCGGGGGACAGACATTCAAATGGTTACAATTGACATTTCTACAGTTTTCAAAGTTGTAATGACAATTTTGGGGAAATAATAATAAAATAAACTTGCTTTCTGAGCTACTGCGTTACTTTCTATGTCTGTCTACCTTTTACTATTTCCCTAAGTTATTGATATTTATCTTTATTACCCCTTTTGTTTACATAGTTCACCCAAACAAGGCAGGCCGCAACTGTAGACGTAAGGGGCCACTGCGAAAAATAGGGTGAAGATTTTTTGGGGGGGTCAACCTAATTTGGGAGCTACGCTGTGGGTTTACATTAGTTTTAAATTTCTGTATGATGTTAGACCTCCTTGCATCTGAGATGTTGTATGCCCTTTTTCAGTACTTCCTTTTATTATTCATGGGGAACTGTGTTGTGTTTCTACACATCTCTCTTAATCTCTCTTATGAGTGATAGAAGTTCATTTTCATCGACAGTGTCTTATCGCCAGTCAAAATTACTGTATTTAATATACTGTGTGCCCCCTCTAATTAATCGTCTCCCCTTAATTGTTAAATATTTTTCTATTTTTACATCTTCAGGTTCAATTCCGTTTCTAAATTAGTCTGCACAGGCCTGTATATGCTGCCCATTTATTCCCAATCAGGCTAAATTCATGACCGTTTTGTAATAAGAATCTAACATGGATTTTTTTCTATGGGCGACGTCTGATTTTTTGTTACCGGAAATATCGGAACATTTAATGTGACCTTATCGTCTTTCCAGTATTCCCCCTATTAGAATTGTATTGTTAAGCTTTTGTGTGTTGTTGTTATACCGTAATCTACGTCACCATGTATGCTATTAAATGAGTCATGTGTCATTTATTCGAGTTCATTAAGCTTCTACATTATACCTATGACTATGGTTAATTTGTGACTCGTTTCTGAAGGATCTCTCTGACATTAAGCAATGGATAAATATTTTTTCTTATTTTTTCTACAATATTTATGAATATGTATATTGTCATGCTCCTATTCTGACTCGATTTAGACGTACATCATCCGTTTCTACTTTAAATATGTATTCTACTAGTTTATAGTTTAACTTTAGTAAAAATACCAGTCCGAATCAAGCGTTTCGTGCTTTTTTTTTTACTTATTCTCTTTTAATATTCGAATGTTTATGTTCTGCTGGCAATAAGTTTTTCGGTGGGTACACTAGTGTGCAGTCTTTTTGTGATATGATTGCTGCTGCAGTATATTCACCCGTGTCTCTTGTAGGCGTAACCTCTTTTTTATTTTAAAGATTTGTGTAAATTGTTTTCATTAGCGACTTTACCTGTTTTTAAATGCTATAGTTTGTATTTTTATCCAGTTTAATTCAAAGTTATTTTCTTAGTAACTTTGTGAATGCTTCTATCAGGTTATTTTATCTGGGTATATATCTATATAATAAAGTAAATCTATCTGTTCACCTATTTTATTGACCATTATAACTTTAAAACCAACACCTTCATGTGTTAATCTGTTCCGTCACTTACCTAAGCCCATTTCTAGTGCTTGTTTTTTTAGAAAAAAATCCATTCGTTTCGTCCCCTTTACAACATTTCTGAACTTTTAAAGATAAGTTGCTACTCCCAACACAGACATTTACAGAGGAAGTCGCAGGCATTCTCACTCTACTCCCACCGGGGAGTGTCCTTAAAAGGATGTTTTTAACTAAATCCTCCCTATTATTTCATGTTTTTCTGCTTTACTATATACTACACTGAGTTTCAAATCAAAATACAGATTGCCCCCTTCAAGTTCTCTTTCTCCTTTCCGAGCGTATTTTATAAGGATGGAATATAGGAAACACTGCTTACCATTACAAACTCCAGAACCAACTTACTCTTTTCATACTAAAAGTATTTATTAAATTTTATTTCACGTTTCTACCATTATATGATACATATTACAACAACAATAAAATTCCTGCGTCGCATTAATTATTATTTACATTCTCTTCATCTTTGTTTCATTATTTTCGCCTATTTACTGATATTCAAGAATAAAGGAATATCATCGGAATTAAATTCACGAACACATAACGAAATAAAACGCTTATTTCGTTTTAATCTGCTTTTTAATACATATTATTCGTTATTTTTTTCATTTTCTTTCTAAGGATTAACCTCACTCTTAAAGAAAAAACTGGCAGATTTTATCGAATGAGCACAATTTCGTCAGCAAATACCAAATACACGTTTCGTTTTTACAATTAGCCGTGTCAAGAATTCGTTCACACAGACACGTGTTTTCTTCCTTCTTTTTTACCAAAACTTAACAAATAAAAAACATACGATTCCGAATCGTAAATGCTTATTGCTATCGATGAGGTTATCTTTTTCTTTTGTTTATTGTAACCGTCTTTTTATAGACGCATTCATATCTCTAAATTGGAATTTTACGCATTTTTTTTATTTCTTTTCGTTTTAGTTATTTTCGATATGTTCTTTAGTTTGTCTTTTTTTATTTTCCTGACATTGCATTCTCTCGACCACACTTTTCAACGCAAATAATGGGTTTCAATTAAACTTCCATCATAATTTCTGGGCCTCTCCTCTAAAAAAAAACACGTTTTTACATTTACATAGTGGGGTCTTTGTTCGCGCCGGACAAGTAGAAAGTAAAAAAATAAATAATTTTTTTATCGGTCTATAGTTGTGTTTTTGTTTTTTTTAATTTGGTAAAATTGATGTTTAATAGGCCCACGTCTTTATTAAGCAAACTAATGTCCTTCGTTACGTCCAACAATAATCTTAAGTCCGGATTGGCAATTAAACTTCTCCAATAAGTTCGAGTAACGAGCCAACTTCACCAAATAAAATATTTTACATTATCTACGTGGAGTTGTGTGTACGCGGGACAACTGTCAGCAGCAAAGAATTCAATAGTTTAACGTTAGCGACGACAGTTAATAACTTTGCCGGACAACGCCATGACACGGATAAGCTAATTTAATCTAAAATGTATTAGTCTCCAAAATGATACGCAGTCCTTTTTTTCTCCTCGTGTCGACTTTATGTTCTTCACTTTGTAGATAGATTTGCTGCGAGACATCTGATTCATGTTTTTATATGTTCCGGTTCGTCCAGCGTGGCTATAGCTTTTCTAAAGTTAGTTACGGATTATTCTTTTATAGGGTCGTGCGATTTGCGTACGATGCTACAATAATTATATTTACCCTAGAATATGATGCATTTATATCCTTCTTTATTTTATTTTCGGAATACTTTTCCAAATATAGATATAAGATTATAATATACGTTGGAAACTATTGGCATGTAGCATTGATATAAGGATGCTTAACGCATTTGATTGAAAAATGTGCTGATTAGATTTTGTTCCAGGTGAAATGACACGGAATCAGTAAAAGAATAAAAATGAAAACGTGTGCAGAAATCCAAAATGTTACAATCGATTAATGATCATCGGAATACAAAGTGACGTAGTGTCAAGTTGTTAAATAAAGAAATATATAGAAATAATATTTTTTTAAAAAAAGAGTTCTAATTAAATAATGAAAGGTTGCATATTAATAAAAACGTATAATACAATTGGGTAAAAAAATAACAAAATCCTATTAAGCATTCAGAAAGCATTCGTGAAAAGTTGATGAATGAGTTGGTAGAGCGTCGATATTGAATGACAAATCCTCAAATTGCATTGAAAATTGGAAATGGATAGTAACTCTTTTTTATTCTGTGGAAATTGAAAAATTAAAAGGCATCTAAACATTTTTAATTACATGGCATATACAAAACTAACATTGAATTCTACCGTATTTGTATATTTTTTTATAAAAGTGAGCACATAAAGCAGACCCACTAGAATGATATCCAAATCCTATTAACGATAATATTCACGCAAACGTTTTAAACTAAAGATATTTGTAAATTGACCATGCCTTATACAACTAAAAGGATTACGCATAAATAAAAGAAAATGTTGCTTTCGCGTACCTCATAAATAAAATGATTCAATATAAATATGTTGTGTCCCTAAAGGTAATCCATTTTCATTTCATCTCTTTATCCTCGGATTTAGAATCATCGTATCAAATATCGGACTTCAACAAAAAATGGTTTGCATTTAGTATAAGAAAATATAAACTACATATTCCGGTGTTATACTAAATTCAGATTTACTATATCATTTTGTGAAGACGTATTTACTTTGTAATCAGTGTTATTAAAGTAATACACTTCCTGGCGTAGAAGATACTTTTTATATAGATACTTTCATTGTGCGCCATTGTCAATCTAATGATCGAATCCATTTACTAAACGGTGGCTTTAATATGGTTTCAATATTATTATCTGTAGGGACTTTAATCAAATGGCGGAATTTAAACTCACCCGTTTAGAGTATTAATCCTAACTAATTCTACCAAATGAGTTCATTATTGAAGATATAGGATTTTAATGCTATATTTTAGCGGCACACAAATAAAAATAGGACACGACACCAAAGATATGTGAATATATTTTGGTACGGACTCCAGAGAAATCCACGAAACTGGGTAAAAAATATTTCACATGATCAGTTCAGAACTACGACTCATGGTAAAACTTTCGGTAATCCCGAAATGGATTACGGTTTCAAATTACAAATATTCTATATTTGAATCATTCGTTCCGAATATAAAGAGAACAGATGTGAAATCAAAAAAATATATTGCTACAAGAAAAGACAGAGAGCCACCAGAGAGTGTTTCGGCAGTTGGCTTTAACAGATTCTGGTGACGGTCGTCACCATCGCCAATCATCATAACAGAGCAGAACACAGTCACAAGTTCACACATACTAATTACACTGATAATGCGGGTCCACAAGGAAAAAGAGTGAGGGTCTCTTCGTGTGTCAGCCATTGATATTGAACCCAGAGCGTTCCGCTTACAAGATAGAATCTTTATTATTTGTGTGCGATAACGAGTGTTTATTTATGCAAATAAGCAGTGTTTTGCATGGGCGAATTCTCATTGAGATCAAAAGACTATACACTTTCCTCCCAGTGAAGACAAAATTTACTGCAAAGTTTGACTAGCGTCAGTATACTTATTTTTCCCCGGCTGGAGTAAACCTCCAAAGCTGATCATAAATGTTTAAGAGTTCATGGAAACGGCAACAAACTCCCAAAATATTGTCACCGAAAAAGGTCTAATAATTAATTAACCTAAACTATTTATTTATTTTATTATCGAACGCTTATTTATTTCTATAAGCCATATTTTTATTCCGCGTTATTTGATTTCTGTGTTATCTTTTCGATAACATGTTTTTGCTGTATTGGCATTCTTTGTTCGACGATGGAAATTATTAGCCACGAGTCAAATGAACCTATCGGCACTAAGGGATCGTTTGAGGTCTCAGCTCTTACCTCTAGTTACGGCTGAAGTAAACTTCCAAGGCTCGTCATAAATGCGAGGGAATTCTTGGAAAGAACAAGAAAATGCCAACATCAAGTCACCGAATAAGGTCTATTGATTGATTTACCTTAACTTGAAGCGATATCTAAAAGAGTACTACAGATGTTTGATGTAGACATGAAGACGAAAAAAGTTATAAGAGTGACCAGTGAATTCGTCGAGTAATGGCATTCGGCCTGTCCAACGCCTCCTGAATGTAAACCCAGCTGATGTTGATAGTGTTAAGAGGCATGGATATTATGGTGTTAAGAGGCATCGATATTATGGTGTTTTCTAAGAGACGCAGTATTATTTTAAACATCAAGAGTAAATGTGTAAGTGGTTGACAGAGAACTGGCTAAGGTTAAAATGATGAAAGAGATGACTAGGTACTTGGGCTTTATAATAGACATAGACTAAATCGATTCGGATCTGTATGAAGTGGAAGTACTGGAGGCTATGCCAGAATATTCGACAATGAGACAGGTATGAGCCATCATGACGGCAATCGGCTAGTACGGGCGGTTTGAGCCAGCTTTTAGTCAGTTAGCAGAACCACTTATAACCCTGACAAAAAGCATGCCAGGTTTATGTGACTGAGGATTGTTAGACGCCGTTCGTAGCACTCTATGGGCAACTGAGGGCAGATACTATGTAAACATATCCAGATTTAAGCAGACCCACGGACGTTAGTCACAAGTGTATAGGGGCGGTTTTTACGCGGCTATGTCACAGAAAAGGATGAACCAGTCGCATGAATACCGGAGGAATTTCCCGTTTTTTTCTTGTTGCATCGGTTTTCCGAGATGGTCGATAATGGAGGAGGCATATGCGGTTCTGAAGTTAAACTTCTACCTGAACGAATCAAGACTCACCATAAAACTATAGAGTATATGTTAGAGGCGGAGTTGACAATTACGAAGATCGCGCAGTGGGTCTTAAAACGTACCGCTGTAAAATTGGAATTCTGTCCGATAAGGACAATACTTGCTCAGATGTGTTGTCTTGGATTTAGACACAGTTCGAGTTGGATCAGTAGAGTAGGAACCAGTAGTAGATGATAGGTCCTTTAATGTGGGCGTGATAAACTCTCACCGGTTGAGACTACGTCTGAAGTTGAACAGTGAGGACGAGAATGAGGGGCAGAAGATAAGCGACCACTGGAGAGATATAATAAAGGAGAGCCACGAGTATGAAGCAAAAGAAAAGGCAGGCTGTACTTCCAGGTTTGAAATACACGAGAGAGTGCGCTGATATCTCACTGGGAAAGCTGGAACAGGAAGCCTAAGATTGTTTGTGCTCCCATATTTAAAGCCGGAGATTCTTGAGCAGTATCACGAAATGTTCAGTTGTATGGGAAGAAATTACCACTGGCTCGAGCCGTATAGCGACGTGGTCAGTCATATGACAGTGTGTATAATCTGTTAGGCACAGAGCCGAAGATCGAGAACAGTTTTGCGTATGAAAACAAATTCCCCCGTGTATGCATTCCAGAAAGTATGGATATTTCAAGAACCTATAAAAGGACAACTCATGGTAACCAGTATATTCTGATTTTCGTGGACTAGCTTCGCGATATCTGGTAAAACAGCACAGAAGAATCAGATCTGATATTAAGAGGGATATTCCTCAGGTATGGAGCATCTAAACAGCTAGACAGAGATAGACCAGAGAATGCGAATCAGGTAATGACAGAGACACTGGAAGGGTTACATATACATGTGACAACTTTTATCTAACATCGCTAAAGTATAGTACACGGGCGCTTACACACGACTTTGCTAAACTGACTGAAAGGAGCCTGGAAAATTGGAATGTATATTTGACCCAGCGTTGGCAGCTGTGAAGTCCACGATGCATAGACCTACGAGTTAAAAACCTGTTGAAGCTTCGACGGAGATACATGAGAGAAGACAACTATAGGTTGCGCTTGGAACAGCAAGATAAGATTTTCGTTCGAGTGAGACAATGGTCAAGAGGACATAAAAGAAAAGAAATGCGAGAGTAAGCGAGAACCGACGGAAGGTTTACCTAAAAGTTGGACACTCCGTGTATTATAAACTACCCTTCATGCAAGGTAAGTTAGAGCGAGAGTGGGATCCGTTATATCGGACCGTTAAGCAGACCGGTCTGGTAACATTCCGAATTTGGGATCAGGTCTCAGGAAAGGTCAAGCGAGTGCATGCTGCTGATCTGAAGCTAGTCGAGTTAGAGGTTTGAGAAGAACCTAAGTAGCAGGGAAGAAGAACAGCCAGAGGAAAGTAACTCGTTGATCCAAAAGAAATGAAGACGAGCAGTGAATCCAAAATAGAAAGAAGAGAGGGTCTTAATCAACCCTGTAACATCTGCTAAGCCGGTGAGAACGAAAAGGATCCTCGCGGTTAACGAACAAGAGGCACATAAAACCTCTGAACTGACATACGAAGAGTCAAGTAAGTAGAAGGGTGACGATGGGATACCTCTATATCAACTCTAACCGTCGAAATAAAAAGCTAGAATCAGGGTAGGCATTGGTGATGCCTGAGGCTATTCGCGACCCCGTTACTGGTGTCGTTATGTGTATGGAGAGGCTCCGTCTTTGGCACGCTGGTAGTTGTGTCGCTGGCCGACTAGCAAGCAGTTTCCGATGATGAATAAAGAAAAAATTGCAAGGTGAAAGTACTGACAAATAAAATAATATTGCCAGATGAAAGTCCTCACAAATGAAAAGAAAAATGTTAGCTGAATGTCATGACAAACGAAATAAAGTTTAAAAAATACAGGTTAAAGTCATGACAAATAAAAGGAAAATTGCCAGGTGGAAGACTTTACACATGAGAAGTAGAGGTGATTACCTAAGACTGATTCTTTCTCTTCATTTCGTTTCCTATATGGACGAGATAAGGTAGTGGGTTGTGCTGATGGTGATTACCGAAGTAGAGAAGTGGGGGTGCAGTTCGAATACCGTGTTCAGACATCAGCGGGTTGTAATTGATTATTTTGCAGAAGAATCAGGAAAAGGCACTGTTATGCATAGGTGAGAAGGCTCTCGGCGTCCTGCTGAAACCGTCTCAGAAGGAGACGTCAGAACTATCCGTGAAAAGTTAGTCCACGGGAGCGTGTCGGTTGTTAACGTCACGAGCAGCCCAGAAATGGGGAAGTCTGAATTGGTTGATGTCCCAAGTGTACGCCCTCCGAGTGGAGGTTCGTAACGTTATCGAGGTCATGAGTGAGATGATACACGAATTGGGCGAGTTTTTACAGCAGTGATCTGCAGTTACTAGCAGTGATGTGACGGGTGCGTTTATCTGGCTAGCTATTTACCAGGCTGATTTGACGTATCAGGGCGCAGCTGAATATGTTGTCGTCAGAACAATTATCACCTAGCAGAGTGATCTTGAACGACTGAGGGCGATCATGTTCGAGATACAAGCCAAGTTACTCGATCAATTGAGATTTTCGATATACCTAAGCGGAGAATTGTGAAAGAATTATAATGCCTTGGGGTGTGTGTCATTGTTAGGACAGAACAAACTGTTGGTGTTAGCGTCTGTATCCTTTCCGGATAGAAACAGCACATTTGACATCTATCAGGCAATACATTTACCTATTTCCTATTCCCAAGCTGACCAGAAGTAAGCAGCAGTGATAAGGTATAATATCAAAACTGAGTTTATAGCCCTTAATTTGCTAGGGTTAAATTCATACTCTTTTTCAAAGGATGAGTCAAGAAGGCAACACCGGGGATCTGCGTGTCAATAGGTGCTGTCTATGTGATATGTAGACATGAGTTATGTATACTTGGTGGTTTATCTGTTCGAAACGTATAAGACTGCGATGGCGGAAGTTCTGACAAATGGTGTGCTGCTGTTTGAATCTGGATGACGTAATCCAGAGCGGAGAAGTATTATCACAAACATGTGAGAGGGGCCATACAAAGTCGATAAGCGTAACCCCCTCATTGTCAATAATATAATTTCCCATAGGATATGCAGCAGATATAACAAAGTTCTAGGACTGTAGAATAGATTTAGAGCGATTATAAAGGTTAGTATACATTTGGAAAACTGTACCGACTAAATTGAAATTCAATATTCACAAGAATTATGAAAATCGATCATGTGAAGTACAGGTTGTGTAGAGTACGAGCCGAATAGAAACGCCGAGCAACGTCGGTACATGCTTCTTGACTAAAACAAAACACAGCGTGTGGCCGACGGATGAAGACGTTTTGATCCACGTTGCGTTACCTTATCCGAAGGGCGGATTACATCGACTTTGCATCACTGAGAACGATAAAAAAAATGCGTAGGCGCCACATCACTCGCCGCTGAAGTTACCGGCCCGGAATGACAGAAAAGTCTCCGAGCGTGAACGCTACGGTATCTGGTTGCTAGACGAAGGGTAAGGATCACACGGATATCTGACAATAGTTTAAAATGTTAAGTTGGGAGCATAGTGTTTATAAACAACAACTGGTATTTATTTCTGTATCTTTATAAGTTAGATAATTTAACAAGAATCTTGTGAACACGCAAACACTCGTTGATTAATGAAGATATAATTATTATGAAGTAAACGATTAAAATATTTGCTAAACTGATTTTTATTTTAGTATTAGCTCAATATTCAATGTTAAAATAGAATTGTTATCTTGTTTCAGTAATCTCGTGCCTTTTCTTTTCTTTCTTTATTTCGTTTTTTCATGCTCTCTCTCACTCTTGCTACATATTTGCAAGAAAAGTACCTCTCCGTTTAAAACCTCTAATTTCTATTAGTAACCGTTATCTCTTAGTGGTCATCAGTGACGCCATGACACTTACTCAAGTTAGTGGCAAACAAAAATTTGCTTTTTTCTTTAAATATTCAGCATCAGTTTATGGAATATCATTTCTTCCCGTTTCTTTGTTTCACTATCTTTGAACTTTCTACTAATGCCAACGAGTTCTACAAATAATGGCGTCACTTTCAACTTTTTACGACGACTACATTGGTTTTGCCAGCGGAGCTATTCGGAGCACAACGAGTCTTCTTTGAGACGCCAAGCTTACCAGTCAATGATACGTCCCTGATAATCTGTACGACAAAGATTAGGCCATCGTGGCTTTAGTGGATTTACTTCCGTCGCATACCTCAGCTACAGCCGATGTAATATAAGGTCTATCAACTGAGTCGATTTTTTCTGGTGACGTCATTGATAGTGGAAGTGTCCGAAAGCGCTCAACACGCATGCGTCCATCTATAATCAGAGCAAGTAAGCGAGCAAACGTACGTCCATAGGATTATTCATTCACTTAAAAATCCTTGTAATCTTGTTCCTGCTATTGGGACTTTATTCCCCTTAAAATAATTTATTAGAATATTCATTTCGGGATAAAAAAAAAATTAAACTAATTAATAAGTTTAATCTAAAATGTATACCCCGAAAAACATTATTGTTTTAATTTATTACATATTTGTTATCATACTGTAAATAAACTGTTCGTTTTGCAAAACAAAGCACAAAAATGCACACACATTTTAATTTATTTGAATAAATTTTCGATTAATTAATTATTTGGCATCATCAATTTTGTGTTACTTTACATAATATGTATTTTATCATTTGATTTACTTTTTATGTTTGATTTACTTTTAGATTAAAGAAATCAAGACACATCATTTATTTTTTCAGAAATGAGACCAACTCTTAGCTAATTATTCAAAAACAAAAAGTTTTTTAAATTTATTTCAATAGATGGTCTATTAAGTAATTATTTTGAATTATTGATTTAGTGTTTATTTACTGAATTCGTAATCTTTCATATTTGAGGTACTTTTCATGTTTGATTTACTTTTAAAGTTAAAAACAATCAGGAAACATCATTTATATTTTCAGAAATGAGAGCAACTCTTATCAATTTTTTCAGCTAAATAATAATGAAAACTGCCTAAAAATAAGGATTTGTCTTCTTCTTTTTCTTTTTCTTCTTCTTCTTTTTCTTCTTCTTCTTGTATTTATACACCAAGAAATATTGTCATGCAGTATAACTGATAATAGTCTTTCCATTCGATGTAGATCAGGTTGTCATAACAAGTGACACATTAAAAATTATCCGGAAATAATGAACTTATTTAAAGAATGAATATTAAATCAGACTAATTATTTTTAAAGACAATTTTTTTTTAATTCATAAATTTATGACGATTTATTATTAAGTATTAATTAAATGTGTGCTGTCTAACCTACGCAAATTACAGGAAATAATACATTTGCCGTATGATTTCTAATAACGTAATGGGCGAATTATATTACGTGATCGTTAATTAATTAATACTAAAATTCTCATAAATATTAGTTGATTTTCTGAATTTTGATAATTTCTTAAGTAAAGGGAGGGGTCAGAATCCCTAGAGTCTGACTGTTCGACAGATTTCTTTTGTTATTTTAGAGCATGACGTCTTTTTTCTTGTCTTTTGGCCTCCTTTACGACAGCCGTGTCTCAGCCTCTATTTTTATCCGTATAATATATAGTCTCGTGTATCTTAATTTGAATTATAATATGATCAATTTCCTCTATTTTCTTTCTTGAACACAAGCAATTTCTGGCAATTCAATTAATCAGCAACAAACTAATAAATCGAAGTCTTTTTTCGGTTTGTCGACATTCTATGTATTTTCATATTCTTGTTGACGATTTGCGCGTTATTTACATTCTGTCTGGGGCTGATATGTCCCTCATAATGCTATTTGGATTTTACCTAGCAGGTTGCAATGTAAATTTTACATCGAGTCATTTTATTTTAAGGTATATACCTTAGTGAGATGCACCCAGGAGCTGGCAAATACATTTTTATGACGTCTCCATCGGTACGCTACTTATTATATCAAATATTTTCTTTTTCTTTCCTTTCTTTCTTTTTTCCCGAACGCTGGCTCGTGCATGACGCGTAATGTTCAAAGGTTTCGCACACCTAATGTGTATGATGAAAACAATGGAATGCATCGCCTGTTTAGCGTTTACCATGGCAGAGATGGGTGACATAGAAAAACAGGCGCTTATGTGAGTTAAGTGACGAGGAAGTAAAATTAGTGAAGGACCAAATCAGCTTAATTACTATTGGTGTGTAGGTGTGTCTGAGTTCGTTTTTTTACATGGACAGGGGCATAGGGGGACAGGAGGGGCAGGCTCTTTCACCATTTGGTTTGTGCCCCTCCACTTTCATAGTCATCAATAATTATTTGGTATGCATCATTAACTATTATTGTAACGTTTTTTTAATTAATTAATAGGTAGAACACAGTCAATCATGTTTGGTCTTAAAGGAATCTTTTCTTTGTCATATCTAATAGCAAAACATAATTATTGTATTATCTTGGCATATATAGGGTAAAGTGGTTGAATGCCGTCCGTAGGAGAATGCCGTCCATTTTAATTGTACGCATAGCTTTTGTACGTGAGTCGAAGAAAATGTTGATACACTTCATGTGTTTAATTTTATCTAATGAGCTTATCTATTGGTCTTATATTTTAATGATTACAATATAAAACCAACAATCAATTTTATCTCAAATTTGGGCGAAAACCAAGCTAAATGGGTGACTTTTTGTCAAATGTCAATATTCTATAGGCATATCCACATTTTCTTCTACGAAAAATCAAAACCCCGAAGCAAGACAGCTGAAACTTGAATTAAATTGATTTTTTTCTAAAAAGTCCTGATGTGCATTCATCAGAAAAGAAGTTAGAAAAGAAAAAATTCAGACATAAAAATTATGGCCCGACAATAATATTTACAGAAAATACAACTTGTTTACGTTTCGGTGACCTACTTTCGTAACATGTCGCGTAGCGTTGTACATTGAACATCCCCAAAAGACAAAATTATCGAATTTGGTGATTTTGTTTTGGAATATACCAAAAGACTCAACTATTTACTCAATTCTTATAAAATTTTCAGCACTTATGTAAAATATACCAAATTCTCGTTTAAAATATATCCCGTCTCCTATAATATATATATATATTTTTTAATTATCTCCCTCAATTTGTTTTAATTAAATATAATTTGCAATAATAAAAAGTGCTTTCAATCTGCATGGTTCAACATATATTCTTGGCTTTACTATTGAGTCGCCGATGACTCAGTTTTATGCAACATATGAATGTTAGCTAGTCATCAAGACAAGAATCGTGCAGCACGGAATAAAGAGAATGAATTCATCAAAACTGGTCAACAGAATTTGACGAAAGCAACTGAAAAAAAAATTTAATCATGAAAATTCAGAGTGCCACAGATTATCTACTTTGAATGTAATCACTCTTCCTTCTGGTGCTGACGGCAGAGAACTTTTCAGTGGCCAAATAGCGCATGATAAATTGGTCAACAGGAAAATGCTGTTTAAGGTGATACAATGTCTGCAATATCTATGTATACAGGGACTACCTTTGACGAACATTTGTTTGTTTTTTACCAAAATTCGTCTTTTTTACCATGAATAAAAAAGGTTGTAATCAATAAAGAAACCACAAAGTTTATTAATAAGACAAAAAATAAATAGTTCCTGTTTTGATTCCCAAAGCCGGGTTAAACACATTAACCTAGGGTTAAAATGAAAAATACAATAAAATTCAAAATATCCCAATAAAATTAGAATTATATTGAGCTACAATGTATACATCAAAAATGGAGTCTCTACTCAAGAGATTATTGTTAAAAAGAGGTGTCGTTTAGCGAGAATACGAAACGATCTAGTTATTCCAATAAATATTTTCGTTTCAAATCACAACGAAAAATAGAGAGAGATGAACAGAACGACCCGTTTTAAAACAATAGTTATTGCCTCTGGCAATAAGGAAAATTAACAATAAAAACAGGAAGTTTCGCTGTTCCACCAATAACACAAAAAACAAATATCTTACTTGAAAAGGCTGAAAAAAAGAATAAAACAAATGCAATAAAACATGTTTAAGGGGGTGTTAAATGTCGTTCTTCTCAGTCTTCGATACTTTTTAAATAGTCGTTCCAGATCAAATTTCTTTTAAATAAAACCCCCAAAAAGATGTTCTTTTAATTTGAGGGTTGTAGCCCAAAATTCATTAAATAAAATATCCTCTACAAATGATAATTGTCGCTTTTCAAACGGCGGGTCCGACCACGGACTTTCTTCTGGGAGCTGTACGTCTGGAATTCTTTCAAAACTTCCCTGTACATGAAAAGGGAATTCATTTTGTTTTATAAGAACACTTTGTCTTTGTACATAAAAGCCTCTGGCTTCTTCAAATAATTCTTTAAAAGGACGCTCTGACCTTATACACCAAACTTTTCTTCTTACAGAAGCCTTATCTTTGTACATGAAGACGTTTTTTACAACGAAGCTCCGGCAAACCTATTCTTTCTTAATGTTTGTCAGGCCGGAACTGCTTAGATAAACGAAATAAGGGGGCGCCAATATTTCAAAAAGGGGAATGAATCTTTATCAGCCAATCAAATATAACTTGTTTCCTCCTCCTGCTTATCGGAGGACTGCTGACTATGATGATGACGATGCTGATAGGGGAAAAGTAGGAGCAACCAAAGAGCTACGCTGCCATACACCTCATAGCAAGAGGCTGACAATGAAAACAGGACAAGGGAACACTTAGCATAGCAGGGAATGTTGGCCACCCCCTTAACTCACAGTGTCATAATAGTGAAGAAATAACATTTACCAAACTCACCGGACCAAAAAAGAGGAAATAGCTTATGCAGACAAGAAGAAAATAAATGTTTCTCGGAACCAAAAGATTCAATCTCATCAAATTTCAACAGGAAATGGGGGATATTTAATTTAAAATATACTTGTCCTTCTACGACAGGCAACAACTATCATAAACAAACTTACGGGTTCTAAAATAAGACACCGAGCTGGAATATCGGAACAATATCTTGAATCCACAAAATGCTGGTAAGATCCACACCGACGTTAGGGGAGAGACAAATACAAATATCTCTCAACCTCGGGAAACTCCAATATAACTTTCACTAAGTCGAGCTTGCAAGAACTTAGCGAATAGGCATTAGAGATCAGACCTATAGACTGAGGAGTTGAAACATTGACCGGATTTATTTTCGGGGTTTCAAAGAACACCGGAATGATAACAGAATTACCCCGCGCACCTCTAGCTAAATTTACCAGAGCTTCTGTTACCCCTGCTCAAAATATATCTATCCTAGAATAATCCTCGTCTACAAATTCCATATCCGCGCTTTCAGGAGACAAGCACGCATACATGTTCTCCATCAAATCAAGGACTGACATCCACCCTTCACGTGCATCAGTCGTCATAGCACAATGAAGGACTTTAGGTAATTCCTTCTCAGACTTCAACATGTTCAGAGCAAGGATAAATCATCCATTACAAACATTCTCTCAACCACAAATATGCTAAAGGAGGAAGCGGACGACATGATGAAGCTCTTCAAAATTCTAATCCAAATCTAAACAAATTCAGAAAACAACTCAAATAACGGCGATAAAAAATCACAAAGAATAATGTTCGCCAGTTATAAATATAGTTATCACTAACTAAAAAAAGTACCATTAAACTGATGTGTGCGCTAGAAACTTAAATAAGACAAATAAAAATTTAAAAAGTAGTTCCTACTTACTTGCCTCCCTACGTAGGCAGAGCTAGATACAAGGTCGGTTTTAACGTAGGAGAAAAATGCAGCTTCCAAAGGGAGCCTCTGGAATGAGACAAACTAAATTTCCTCAGAATATTTTTTTCCAAAGACTGAGGACAAAAAAAACAAAGTCTCCTGTAATAACTGAGAACCAGAGTTAACAAAAACTAAAACTTAACAGAAATACTATAGCTGAGTAGAGAGATATTCCACGTGATCAGCTCCAAAAAATGAGCCGGTTGTGAAAAAAACAGGAAATATTTCCTAAAACCTTTTTTCTAAAAACTTTGCCCCACAAGAAATGTGGAAAAATATAGTAACAATTGTGAAATAAATTTCCGATTAATTTCGAAGAATAGAAATTACAGTGAAGAAAATATTTCCCAGGTAACTTGCTTTTTAATGCTAAGCTGACTGCAGTAATAAAACGAACTTTCATCATTCTCGTGTAACTAACGAGGCAAAAGGTGTGTTTAATCTTTCTATGTATGAGATTTCCGCCATATAACAGATGAAACAAAAAGACAAATGAAATTTATGTAACGTCTAAACGAACGCAACCAGTGGGGAATATGCTGAATTTACAACTAATAAAATTAATGTTTTCTATAGAATATGCAAATTATTTAATATCAAATTTATTTGCAACGTAATGCAAATATTTAAGGAAAATTCACACGCAAATATGTGTGAATTATATGCGTATCTCCAAAAATTCAAAATGGCGTCTTAGAATGGTACGAACCATGACACTTTAAAAAAGGACGGGAAAATATGGAATGGTCGTGTAGGGAGAAACGAAATGGAGGATGTCAACATGCAAAAATATGTTACATAATAAAAGAATCAATTAAATATTTTATACTATATAGGAATATAATACTTTGTTACCCCAAATGTAAAAGTACATACTGTATGAACATTTAGTTTGTAACATTTATGTACTTAAATATGTTAAAACCGCATTATATGTTCATTATATATGCCGGCTCCCCCACTTTTTAGGAGAACTAGGAGAACTCCCAATCACTTTTATAACTGTCCCACCGACCCTGATATATATGGTTTCAGAAGTATCCAAGCTACCTCACTTACTATTAAAAACATCTTAAAAAATATAAAAACAAAAATAAAGTCCTTACATTTCCCACTTCAGCTGGATTTTATACTATACCATGCGCCGATTGCGGAAAAATATATTTTGGCGAGACACAACGTCCGTTAAATAAACGAATCTATGAACACAATTTCTATAATATTTCATCATCTCATGCCAGCTCGATTCTAATCGAAATGAACCTAAATCATTATGATAACGGATAACTTCTAAAACGTTGAGTCCTTCCTCCTCCTCCTCCTTCTTCTTTGTTTAATTCCTTGCTGTCATTCATTTTAAATTACTACTAATCTTCCTTCACAACTTTATTAACTTACAGCTTTTCGGATCAGCTTTTACATGCTAACGGTTGATTTTTTCTTTCTTTCTGTTTCTTTTTCATTTTTAACATTTCTTTATTTCTTTCTTTCTCCCTTTTTACTGTTTATTACACGTGACTATTTTTTTCCAAATTGCGTTCTTTGTATAAATTTGAAAACTTTTCTGTTTTTAATTAAAGTTCTGCTACCAACTGATGATGATTGTATTTTAACAATTGAAATATTTTGGCAGAACTATTCAATATGTGTTTTTGAGTTTATCTTTGCTAGTTGTTGATTTGCTTATCCTTTATTCCATGTTTATTTTTACACACACACATATATATATATATATATATATATATATATATATATATATATATATATATACTCAGTATGCTTATACGTTCTTTGTGTCTATTATATAAAGAAGTAATGTTAATTTGTAATTGTTCCCCAATATAAATTATGCTATTAAATTTCACGCTGAATATTCGTTAAGATCTTAAATGTGGCAGAAGACGCACACAGATAATTCACCTGGAGATGAAGCAAAATCCTATTATGGTTTTGACTGAATTCACTGAATCCAATTATTTTCCGATTTATTACCGCAGCATTAACGGATACGCTACCAAACCCAAATCGGGTGAATTTCCGTTTTCACATCAGGCATTGACATTTGGGTTGGGAACGCTTCTAATCATATCGATCGGTTTTCTTCATGACCAGAAGCAAATCACTCTCTGTCGACTTTCAAACAGAAATCCCTCGTATTTTAACTCTCGATTTTGATGAATGTTATAACCCACTTGCTTATCTTCAATACTCCAGTCTGTTGCCATGAGATTAATTCATATGGTATATGCGTGAAAATAATTTATAGAAATGAAAAAAGAAAGAATTGAAATGGTACTATAAAGTCAAGGGCTTGGTGCAGTAATATATATAAGCCATCATTCAGTTCCGTGAAACGCCAGGTGCTTATGCACTCCGCGAAATTTACCGAAATAAATATATTTGTCATTACACCCCCTCGCATGAAATAAATTTTGAGTGCAACCTTGAGACCCACCAGAAAAAATATACAAAAAATGGAAAATTAAGAATAGAATAAATAATCTCTTAATCTTTTAATAAAAAAGGACATAGGATTACTCTACAAATCCTTTAGTCGTTTGTGCTAAAAGCTTCTCTTATATTAATTTTGCTGGGTCATCATAGAAAAAATTAATGCATGTGTCAGAAGAATGAGGTTCGAAGAAAAACACTGAGACTATGTTAAACAGTCGGCTATTTATTAAATTTTTTTGTATTTCGTGCTTTCTCTTGTTCTATTATATTTAAGCAGTTGCAAAAGTTTCTACATGATAGTGAGACGCAACCGGAGGCAGGAAGAGAAGTGTTCAAAAGGTAACATGGAGGAAAGAGAAAAAGATACAAAAGTTGTAAAAGAAAGATGTGACACACACTTTTTTAAGTATGCTATTTTCTTTTCTAGGACCCCGGGCAACACCGAGTACCCGTGCTTGTATTTTATAAACAAAGTTACAGCGACTAAACATTCGATTGTATTGTGTCAATTATTCAAGCAATAAAAACCATGTCACTTCAAGATCTAACATTTGAAACCTTTTTTCCTATAAACTGATGTCGACAACTGAATGTGGGGGGTATACTACTAAAGCCACATTGTACTGAATTAATCACTTCATATAAGAACCTATTAGGATTGAAAGTAGTTCCGTAGTATTTGTTTTCATGTTAAATGTTTTGTCTCAGCATGTGTCATGTGTAAAACTCAGTAACGCTGAATACCACTAAAATAATGATGATTTATAGTCCCAGATCTTATTGCTTCATTTGCTAATTTCGCTTAATATAATGTGTATGAAACACAAAATGAGATTAAAGGATATTACAGTAGAAAGTTTCCAGGAATATGACTTGCTAATAGACTTTTTAAGGTTTACTGACATAGTTTTCAATAAGCAAACTTATTAATATGTTTGCATGTATTCACTGAATATGAATACTTGGCTGAAATAGCTTTTGTGCAAAGATAATCAAAATGAATGTTGAGCGATGTTCAACATGTTATATATATATATACAGGGTGTTTCAAAAGTCTTGGGAACATTACAAATGCGTTATACAACGTTATGTTCCCAAGACTTTTGAAACACCCTGTATATATGTATATATATATATATATATATATATATATATATATATATATATATATATATATATGATTTTCAATGAACAAAGTCATCTTGCAAATGGATATTTACCGGTGAAATTCAACCTTTAAAGTCAAAAGTTATAAATAGAACTGATTGTGAATTGCTCTCTTGAGAATGGAGTATGTTAAAGGCGTAACACCAAAACTTGACACTAAAAGTTTGAGTAATATTTTATTTGCATTTCGTTGTACAAAAGCAAAAATATTCACGAACTTGATTTTATACAAAGATCATTAATGCTTACGAGTTGGACAAAAATGTTTTAACAGTGCGAAATATGTATTTACTTGTTTAAAATGTGTGCATTTTGACTGTTAAATTTTATACAAGTGAATTGATTATATATTATAATATACTTGTTGTTTTGGGAGTCTTTTTGTTGAACAAAAGAAATTCTGTAGGATAAGGTTTCACGTGTCGCATAGGACTGCTGAATTATCCCATCTATTTCGCCCTGATTGAAGACATTAAAGCATTGCATTTGAGTAATTATTTAATCTTATTGGTCTGTTATTTACTTATTAATGTTATAAATAACTAGCAGGTCTCGTGTCCTGGCGTTTCCCGAGTAAATATAAAATCAATCCTTGAAAAAATAATTAGAAAAGTTCCCATTTCCCTGTAAGTAAATTAGGTGATTAAAACAGGATGTTAATAAACATAAGCATAGAAGCCAAGAAATTCTAGATTGAAGGAATTGTTATTTTGTTTTTTAGAACGGCATTTTTCACAAATGATAATGAAAGGTTTTAAATACTGTATTTGTGTTAATAGTCTAATAGTTTTTATAAATAGAAGTGAAATTAAAAAAATCAATATTTTCTTGTGTGTTTGAAATACATGTTAAATACATTATATCGAGAATATTGTTCTAATAACGTGCCCAACACAAAAATTCGCTTTTGATTTTACCGAAGAAAAAATGTTTGTAGAATTAAGCCAGTTTATTTTGTTTTGACCGAGATTTTTCTACAAATAATATTGAAAATAGTCTTTAAATACTTAAGTATTGTATATATAAAATAGTATAATAGTGTGTCATTAATAAATATTAAATAAAAAAACAAATCAGTGCAGTAAGAATCAATTTTCTTAGTTTCACTATCAGAAAATTGCGTTATTTTGTGTACTTACGCGTGAAAGCAGGTATCGGCATGTTTTTATGTATGCGGCCATTTGTCCGTTTAAGCGTAACGCAGAATGTTTACAGAAATTCTAAGAATTCAGAATAGC